>JAIUZE010070841.1:0-103211 GCA_022085475.1 Heliosperma pusillum | reverse complement strand
GAAGGCTAAGCTACTCATGCAAGCTATCATGTGAATCAGTTAACAACCGGTAATCCAAACTCTATCAACCGTAGCCGGCGTGCATCTCACCTTCTAAGATTCATAGAATCATCAAACATGAAAGACCAATACGTCTAGAAACAGGCATAAGTTCTTAGCACAGTCAATAGTCGACTTCTGTAACTCGAGTCTATACCACAAGGTAGGATAAACACCCTAGTCCTAGACTGCGCAGACCTAGCGACAACAGCTAACCCATTCCCTGTCTCATGACCAAAAGTACATGAGAATCTCTACTAGGAGACCCCCTAAGCAGAGTTGGCTAGTACTTACGCTGGCTCCATTCCCAAAGTGGAAGCAATTAGGCAGCCATGCCCCGGCTTGGTATCAAAATCCCAGGCCAGTGACACAAAAGCTATCAAGCAGTGAACTATATACTCGTTAAAGATAGTAAGGTCTATCAATGTCATGGTCTAAGGTACTCATTTAGAATTAGAATGGTCAACACGCCATATAATCATAATTCTCTATGAGTACTTAGTCAACACGACATATCTCATACAATTAAACAGTCACGGGAAAAACTTCCTATCATGTGACTAATTGCATATAAATCACATTCAAATATCATATCGCCTCATATCTACTAAGGCTCATTCATTCATTCATTAAATAAAACCTTACCTGAAGACAAATCCCCGACCCGAGTCCCGCGACGGGTCATCAGTCAAAACTGGGCTGACTAGATCTTAGTTTGACCAAACCCGTTTGGTCAAACCGGCTAGAAACAGAGTCTTAGCCATTTAGGCTTGAACATAAGAATATCATATTCATTTCATGCTATTTCATTCAAATTTCTAACATGTGAATTATTAATTCCTACCAAACCCGCTTGACTTAAAGGATATCAAATTAAACTATAATCTCATGCTATAATTTTCTAACATGTGAGAAATAATAATATTATGAAAACCGTTTAATTAAATAATTTACTTATTAAAATTTCCCACTTGCTAAATACTACAAAACATGATATAATAATAACACTAAACTCAAAAACCGTCACAAGCCCAAAGGGGGCTCACGGGTCAGCCAAGACCGGACCGGGCCGAGACTGAACCGGGTCTGAACCGGGCCCACGGGCTGGTTTGGGCCTGTTTTGGTCAACCATTTCTAAAATCGTTTCTTAATATTTCCCGCATGCTTAACATATTTAAAACCCGTCAAAACAACAACAAAACAATCAAGTATCGACACAAGCCCAAAGGGCCAAATAACGGGCCAACCATGACCGGACAGCCGGGCCTGAACCGGGCCAGTTTCTCGGCCACCAATCACGGCCACCACCAACAACCACCCCAAATTTATTTCTAACATGTTTTAATTAACAACCATCCATTTTAACAACCAATTCAACCATCATTCATACTAAAATTATGATTATGAACAAATCATCCAACATGTCAAAAACACTAAATATGTTAAAAACTCATAAAACTTAATAATAATAACAACCTAGCATGTTACTACTTAAAACCGTAAATAACAAAAAAACATATGTGACATTAATTCGTCGAGTAACTCGGTAATCGTTACCTTAGCTAGCACAAAACCAAATAGCACCAAAATAAGACCTAAAAACCCGTCTACTAATCTTCTTCTAAAATATACGAGTCACCAAACTCGTCTTCATAATCTTCTCCTATAAGAAATGACAAAAATAACATTATTAGTATTAAAACTTGATTTCAACAATTAAAGTGTTGAAAACGATTTTGTCGGAATTGAAAATGAAACGTACACGGAGATGAAGAGCGGAGAGGAGACTCTAGAAATATAATTTAGAACGGATTTGGCCAAGTAACGAAGGTTTTGTGACGATTTTGCTCAAGAACGATCAAGAACACCAAGAACAATTGTGATTAAATAGATATTAAGTTGATTTAATGTAAAATGAAAAGATAATTAGTGAGTAAGAGGGGAGGGTTGAACCGTGTAATATAGGGGATTAATGGGAGTCGGGTTTTGAACTTGTTGTTACGGGATTGACTCGGGTTTTATAAATATATTATGGTAAATATCTAGATATTATTAGATACTATGTTTGTTTAATCAAATATCTAGATATTATTAGATATTATGTTAGTTTAATCAAAATATCTAATCCTAAGGGACAAGAGGAAGAGGCGTGTGGAAGAGGAAGAAATCGGGTCCGGGTTTAAGCGATTTGTTGCAGAATTTAAGTTGACAGATCGATAAAGTTACAAATATCTTAGATATTTGTATTAGTTTAATCAAAGTAATCAAAAGCCCTAAAATGAGGGAAAAAGGTGCTTTGGGCGTGTGGCACATGTAGGAGTCGGGTTTTGGGTTTGTTTCGGGACTTAAGTTGACTCGGGAATAGTTAAATGAAGTTCGGGTTTAAACGTATAACCTACTCTTTAATTTCAAATAAATTCAAAATAATTATATTAAATTATCATAAATTCAAATAAATCGTAATAAATTAAAATAAATTAAATTTATTACTTTTCAAATATAATTTCGGTCTTTCAAATTACGGGGTGTTACATATGTTATGAGAATGACAATTTTTGTAAATATATGTATGTTATAAGGATAAAGTTGTCCTAATTTTACTCATTTATGGTAAAGTAGTTTGGATTGAATTGTCCTAAAATGGAAGGTGGGTAGTTGGATTGGATTGGATTGGAGGGAGTATTACAAAGTATTCAATAGAATATAACTATAATATATGGGTCTCAGCCCTCGGCCATCACCTTAAGGTTTTGGTTGAGATGGTTCATCTATCAGTATTTGTGTAATTTTGAACTAATATAGTTTCCGTGCATTGCACGTTATATGGAGAATTTTACTTTTAAATTATAGATTTTATGTTGGTAACCAATAACCTTTCACATTTCTTACTCTTGTATTTTTATTTGAAAATATATAATTGTAAAATTGATTAAGATAATAATTATTATCATCAAATGTGTATTTATTAACTTACTTTTATAAAGAAAATTGTCATTTATGAAATTAGCGAGTTGCCAATTTATTTGTAATTTGTCATTTAATTCCTTATTCTCATTTGTTTTCTTATTAAGTTTTTTTTTTTGGTTCAACGTTTTCTTATTAAGTAGAAGTGGCTTTTGGAGGGAACAATTTTCATATATAGAAAATGTCACGCTCATAAAAAAAAATGTATTGTATTACTTCAATAGAGAATTTTAATCCGATTTTAAATATAACAAAAAAAATTTGGTTTACATTAGATGCATCATTTGAGTTTTAACTCGCTTCAACACCACATGACTTCTATACAACACTATAATTTCAATTTCGTTAGTTTGTATCTACTCAGAACCCTAGTATTTCGCACTGTGTCGTTAGTAACTTAGTAGAACGAAAAATGTTATTATCGGCAAACATAATATACGCATATAATATTGTCTTGAGTCTTGACCACAAGTCCACAATGTAACATCAACAACAAAGCAAAAGGAATAGACAAGGAAAAAAACGACGCACTGAGTAAATTGATTATAAACAAAAATCACTGTCCAAATCATCCGACACGTATAAGAAGAAATAGTAGCTCTAGAAAATACAGAAAATTAAATGGCACACATAAATTACAAGAATTAATGGAAATTCAAATTGAAATTAAAATATAGAAATTAATGCAAATATAACCGACAAAACTCCCACGATGGCACTAGTGACGTACACTCTCTCTGCTTTGGACGTTGATGCTCCCGGCGATGTGGCGTCAGCTGGTTTCCCGGACGGTGACATGGCTGCCCCCGACGGCGAATTCGCCGGGGATGAGGTCGCCGGAGTTACCGCCGACGTCGGTGATGTCGCCGGAGATAAGGTGACGGTGGACGGTGACGGTGCCATGGGTTCGCCTGAAGGTGACGTGGCAACCGCCATGGGTGCGCCGTACGGTGACATGGGGGCCGCCATGGGTGCACCGTACGGTGACATGGCGGCCATTGGACCTGACACGTATGTTGGTGACATGGCGGATGACGGGGGAGATGAAATGGGCCCATATATCCCGGGAGTCATTGGGGTTGGTGACGTGGCAGGTGCTGACATGGCAGGCGTTCCCGAAGTAGGTGACATGGCGGGTGCTGTTGTAATTGCAGGAGTACTACCCGAGCTTGGTGACGTGGCAGGTGCTGACATGCCTGGAGTACCCGAACTAGGTGACATGGTAGGTCCTGGTATAGCTGGAGTACTCGAACTCGGTGATGTAGCAGGTGCTGAAGTTCCCGGGGTACCCGGTGAGGAGGGCCCACCCGCGATAGGTGGTTGACCGATAATTGGAGAAGTTTTTGGCCCTGGTGCCGAAGACGGGGATTTAGGGAGAGGAACGACGCCACTTGGGGACGAAGCTGGCGGGGGAGGCATATAAGACGGTGGCGGTGTTGGTGGTGATGGAGTAGGTGGAGGATGGTATGATAAAACCTTAACAATCATTTTTTCACCATGATCACACCTTGTTGTATTTCCACTAATGAAATAATAAGGTCCGGAGTGTGTCAAACTAATTTCACTTTCACCATTTTGTTCTTTCATTATTGGATTATTTGTGTTGCATGTGTTGTAATCTTGCTCGTTCACTTCCAGTACTGAATCTTCCTCCTTATTGTAGCTAAAATCTACACCATTCAACCAAATAAAAAACATTAACAACATATTAACAACAATTTCTTAATCTCAAACCCTCAATATAATATACATATATTTAATTAGCATTAACGACGAAATATAATGTATAATTAATTAGCATCAAGGACTAAATATAACGTATAACTGTTTACTGTATGCGTTATGTACGTTGTAATTTACAATAAACTTGGAAATAATGTTTATGATGATTAACTAATATTTCACGCTCAATTTTAATTACATGGTTATCTTTGTTTTTTACGGAGAAAGTATAACTCAGGATAGGCTAATAAAGATAACAAAAACAACGTAATAACATGACCGAGCTACAAAAACTTACAAAGAGTGTCATTAACAAGAAATCGATGAGAACCGGCCCATTGGTTGTAAGATTGAGAAGGTGAAGGTACCCAACCTTGTTTACCATTAACATAATGTCTAATAGGTTTAAATACGGTGGCGTCGGAGAAAGTAACGACAAAAATGGTTAAGAAGATTACTACGAGTACACCACATAGCCTCATAGAAGCCATGGATGTGTTCTTGTATTTTTTAGAAATGAAATAAGGAGAAAATTAAATGTAAGAAGACTGTAAAAATAATAATTGTGATAGTTATGCAAATATGTGGTGTAGGTTTGTATATATAGAAGTGGAGGGTCCAAAGGTACAAAGGTGTATGAAGGCAAATAATGGATTTCGGTTCATTTATTTTGGGATTGATCACGACATATGCTCACTTTTTTTTTTGAATTTTAATACTCCGTTATACACACGCTCAGTTTATTCATTTTTTGTTCGCAAAAAACAAAGAATACACGCTCGGTTTACATTTTTTTTCAAATATAAAATGATAAATACAGCTCTGGCTGTATTTCAAGAACTAAAAAAGAAAATATTAAATGTTAGAAAGAAAATGATATATACATATATTAATTGCATTGGTTTATGTGTAATTTAGTCATCAATTTTTAAGTTAATATATCAAATTTGGAAGATATTAAATTAAATGTTTAAATACAATCCTAAGAACTGTATTTCTAATTACACTTTCAGGTATACTTTCTTACTCGATGAAAGATTTTGCAATTAACCAACTCAAATTGTGAATTGTGATGTGTATGTGAAGTCATCATCGTAGTCAGTGCTCACTTACTCAAGAGCAAACGTTTTAATCTTAGCCAATTTTATCCAATTATACATGATTTACAACTTACAATTAGCTATATATGTATGTTAGTATGCTTGAGATTTACCTACGACTTATTACTTATTAGATAAAAAATTGAGGTTGCGGTTCCTTTCTCATTCAAAAGAAATTAAGAAAAATTAATTAACTAGTTTACATCCCAAATTTGTTTGACCAAGTTACCTAGAAAGTATTTATAGAGTTTAAGGACATGTTTTATTTTAAAAATACAAATTCTTGTGTATACACAAAAAATTGTGTAAATTGTTTTTCAACTTTTTTTTTTTTGTTCTTTTTACGTTTTTGTAATTTTTTTAATCTGTTTCACTTCATTAGTGTAAAAAAAAAAACATTTTCCAAAGAACAATTGACTTTGGAAAATGAGTTAAATATATATTTTTTGGTAAACTCAGGGGTCTTTCTTATGTATCATAACATACTATCACTTAAGTAATAACAATTTAGGAATGGAGATTTCATAAATATTTGTCTCACGGTCTAGGGTTCAAACCCATTAATATTATATTTGCTCTTGTAGTAGTTCACTTCATAAGAAACAGAAATATTTATATAAAACTGTTTTACACAAGTATATTATACGGAGTAATATCTTTTTTAATACTCTGTACTACTTTGCTTCTTTTCTTGTCATTTTCATATGTTTTAACAAATTTTTGGAAAAACCACTTTATACGAGACTAATTGGATGAAATTATCAGTTGGTCTTGCTTCAGACGGACCATTTTGGTCTGAAGCAATAAGACGGGATTTTGTAACCACTTTACAGTTAGATGTAACCACTATTAAAAACAAGTTGATATAAGCTGTGTTTACATTTTATCAAAAAGTGTCAATATAATCCCGTCTTATTTTTCAGACGGAATTAGTCCGTCTGAAATAAGAATTTGTGTAAAATTATTGTTACATTTTGTTCACTTCTATAACCAACCGTGTGTGGTACAGTACTTCGTACATTGGTAGTCCTAGTAAAAAAACTCAAGAAGGACAACAATGCAATAATGAAATTATGAAAATAAGGAAAAAATGTGAAAATTAATTATATGTAGTATTAATTATGGCCGACTAACTTGTCAGTGGTTAAGGATAGTTCAATGTCAAGAGTTTGAAACTTCTATAGTGGAATAAATAATAAGAAAACGTATACAATACGTGTTTGGAAAACCATTTGGAAAATTAAAGTACTAGCCCTTTTGAGAATTCTTAATTGATTTGATTTTTTATTCTCATAATCTCACTCCCGTCGCCTCATAAAATGAATATAGATTTTCATCGAGTCTTGTTTAAGACAGACATCATTTGTGTTAAGCTTATGAGAGCATCTCCAATGGTCAGCCACAATATCATGTAGCTTAATTTGCCACATCGATATCTTAAGCTAACTTGCTCTTCGACTACATACCGCTCCAATGGCTGGCTACAACACTTTCTAGCTTTATGGGCCCCACAATAATGTTTTCATCCAATGAGAAATTTTGCTTATTATTTTTATAAATCAAGCTACATGGCTTGGTAGAGCTACAATGCTCATAAGCTACACTAATGATTTTTACTCCAATGGTAAGCTACATGCTCAATATTTTATCAATATTGCAAGCAGGTCCCTAAAATGAAACCATTGGAGATGCTCTGATAGATCATATACTATCATATAATAGTAATAAAAACAAACATTTTGATATTTCATAGGCAATAAGTGAAATAATTTGGTATATATTTGACATGTATTAAACTTTAGACGGATATTAATTATCTTACATAAACATTCGTGATTTTATATTATAAGGCGCCACTAACTCATCAGGCAATACTGAAACTCAATATTAACATTTCATTTATGTGAGATCAATCATTTTAATGAGTCCATCCTACATGTTATATGTGAGAAGCGATACCAAAATTTATTACCATCCGATGAAGCAAACTTATTTTCTTAATTTGTTTTCTATATAATCCCTCCTAGTCACTCATTTATTCCCCTTCCTCTTTTACACAAAAATTAAGGAAATCAATTTGGACCACACAAAACACACTACCCCACATACAAATGAATTTAGACCACACAAAACACACAACCCCACATTCAAAAAGGAAAAGAGGGATGAAAACCCGACTTACCCAATAAGGAAAGAGGGAAACAATGACCGACTAGGAGGGAGTAATATAATTCTAAGTTGACTAGTTGACTCTTTTAGTTTTATTCAATTTTGTAGGCCATCGTATAAGTTAAAGCTAATGGAGTACCACTAACGTTAACCATTTTTTTCTCTATCAAGTAGCTAGTGCTCTTTTTAGGTTCAATAGTTCTATTATAAAACTGTTTTATACGAGTGTTATTGTAAAAGCAAGTTATATGTACTAAAAAAAACTTTCACCAATCACTAATTTTCATAATAAGGTATCAAAGTTTTTTGATACATGATTTTACAATATGTAATTATAAAATGTTTTACAAGAGAATTACACGGGGAGGTGTACAAAAAGCAAATCAAATTATGCCACAGAATCGTAATTTCTTATGGTTAACCGACAAATTTTAGCCATTGAAACGGGTTGGTTTAGACTCGAGCTTCACCTAAATGAAATTCTAGTTTGACGAACCAAATTAGTTTTTGCATGCCCCTATAATTTACCACAAATTCTTATTTAAGACGGAGGTATCCGTCCTAATCTTAAGACGGATACCATATTCTCTCACAAAATACCCATTAAGGGTGAGTGGAGAGCACATGGGGGGTGTCCACCTTGTCCCCTCTACCCATTTCCTCTCACAAAATACCCGTTGCAAGATCCGACCCGTCTTAAGCAAGACCTAGTGATAATTTACTACTATACTTATAAATGCCTATATAAATAGATTTGGTGCCCCGTGCCCAAGGTGGAAACAAAAACAGTCGCATATATTGAAATCCTCTAGTCTCAAAATAGAACTTTATTTCTTTTTAGTCAGAAATTACTTTTTTATTTACGGTCATTCGTGTATAACTACCATTTTTTTCGCTTCACTACCTTTTATTTTTTCTTTTTGCAAAAGACTACCAAAAACTCATTTTTAGCCAAAAAAAAGTGAACTTTTCGACGTTAACTTGCTCTTTTCTCCCTTTAAACACATATAACCCTGATTTTTCCCCATGCTCACCCAACGAAATCCAAAAAGTAACTACTCAGACCCAATGCCCTATCAAAAGTCTCTTCCAAGCACTAATAACACTTCAACCATCTCAATGTTCCGCTCTATCTCCGTCTTCACCTTTACTATCACCTTCACCTCTGCCCTTACAATTCAGCAACCATCATCAACCTAGTCCATCTCAGTCATATTATAGCAACCTCTTTCTCTCTTCGCGACAAAGATGGTGGACATAAGAAAATTAACCCTTTCGCTAATATTAATAAATCAGAATTGTTGAAGAAGAATTTACCATGTTCTGATTAATGTTGATGGAATGATGGGGATTTTGTTTGGTGAATTAGGATTTTGATTCAGCTATAAGATGGACAAATTGGAGTGATTAATGTTGGGTTTAATCATTCTTATCGACAAATGTTAGGGTTAGGAAGTAAAGAGTTAGATTCAGAATGAAAATGGTAAGTCAACGCCGAAACATTGACTTTTTTTTATGGAAGTGGATTTTTGGTAGATTTTTGAAAAAAAAAAATAGTTAATCACTTATCACAAATGATCATAAATAAGAGGCAGACAAAAAAAGACCCTTAAATAAAATAAAAATATTTGGGTCTATTTTCAATTTGGCTGGTTCTAACTCTCAAGCATAACTTTAGAGTTCTCATGGACATGGACCATTCAGCTTGGTCTCTATATTGGACAGACTTTAGCACTGCGAGTCTGCGACCATACGTCCATACGTTACTTTCTAGTGTTCTACATTTTATATATTTTAGATTTTAATAAGTCTCGTTAAATACATGTTACATTTCATCACAAGCCGAAGACGGAGTAAAATGTCACTTATTTATGACGAAAATGTAACTGTTTTTAGATAAAAGGTTATCAAACAGTTTTCTAAGCATTAACAATTTGTCATTAAAATGGTCACATTTATCGTTAAAATGACGACATTTAGCACATTTTCAGCTTGTGATGAAAAGTGTTCATCTTCACTCTCTAAAGAGAATTTGTGTTTAGATTTTACTATTAAGGATACTCTTTGATTAAACATATCCAGTGTATGATAATCTGTATATATGATTACATGTAATCACATATTCACATCATATAAAAAGAGCTAAAATTATTTATAATAAGTAATTTCATTTTTATTTTTCAAAGAAGCAAGCCATTACATTGATCTACATTTAATCTTAAGACGTTACATGGGCATATGCAAATATAACTTATTAAAACTAATACTCCCTTCGTCTCAGTCAAAACCATTTGAAAACTAACGCGATCTTAAAAATTTCAAAAGATGGCAATTTTATGAAAATAAAATTGTTCAAAACCTTTGAACAACTCTCTAAACACCTTTGAGCTACACAATTTCTATTTACGGTTGTACTCTTGACAAAGAGGTGTGCATTGTTCATAGCATTGATCTTCAGTTGCATCTTGAACAGCCATGCATTTGCCATGACAATCGTTGTAACAAGCATTGTTTACTTGGTTTACGGCGACACTCGTTTCGATCGAGGCAAACATGACAATCATGGTCATGAAGATCAAAGCAACAACTTTGTTTGAAGCCATAGTTTAACAAATTACAATGTTAGTTCCTTTAAGTCTTAAAAATAATTATAATTATGTTTTTGTTTGTTAAATTGTATTGTATATTTGAGTAGTATATTTATATGATTGAAGGTGACTATATTTAGGAGCAAGAGTAAACTTTTTCTTGTGTTTGGGATGATTTTTAGGTTATAATGGACACATGAGGAATTTTAGGATGTCTATTTTAGTTTCCTAATTAAGAAGCTACTATATTTGAGATATATGAGAGTTGATCAAACATTACATAAGAAAATGAAGTATTTCTAGTCACTCATTCATTTGTAGAAGTGTGGTTAGATTTTGTACATGATGTGTTGTTTTCGAAAGAGCTTTTTTAGCGAATAGGTCTTTTCATTAGTAAAAAGTCATTCGTCGTTTACAAAATATACCAAATTTAACTAGATATAAATCTATTAAAATCAAATAAAATAAATTCATATTAATACATGGATTTCCAAACTTGGTTTGCCACACTTCTGCACCTCGTCTACTATATCGTAGTTTAATTATACAGTCTTTCACTAGAGAGTCTTTAAAACTTGCATATTTTTTAAGAGGATCAGTTTTATATATCTAACCTGATAAATTGTAACCAAGAATCTGTGTGATAGTTCTATGATTTATGTTTTGTGTAACTTTTGTAGGTGATGCTTTGGTCGTCCAAAGGCAATTGCTTAAATGAAATGCACGTTTGATGGGTCAATTCAAGGTGATGTTCATTGTGAGTTGGTAGTTCATGATCGTTAAGTGCCAAGGAGTAGTTCAAGGATAGGAGTTGTAAATGATTGATTAAGCTGCTTAATTATCGGGACCTCGAAATCTCAAAGTTTAGTTCAAGCTCGGTCAAATTCAGGCTCGATTGAAAATAAGCGATGAAGTGCAACAATAATATTGTTTATAAGAAGCACTCTCATTTCCCAACGGTCACGTAGAAATACACTCTAACTACACCTTTTCGATTAGTCTATCAAGCATACACTGGAGAGAATCTGTGAACAATAGGTAACATGTTCGAATTACGCCTTCCTATGATCTTGTACTTTACCTTTTGTTTCTTCTTACACCTATCTTATTGCTAAAACAACTACTAAGAAATAATGCCCCTTCTTTGTGCATTTTTCTTCAATCTATGTTGAAACCATCTAACTAGTTCTAATAGGCAAAGCTTCACCTTCATGTACAGAAAAGTCGACCGCGATCCATTTCTTGAGACAAGTTACTACAAAAAGAGTCCCACATTGTGAGGCCAATCCACATATCAAGCCGATCCAAAGACCCTGATAAACATATACGAAGTATAAAATTATTTATACATAGAGGATATATATGAGACGATTTTAAGAGTAAGGTCGACTTATTACTTCTACAGTACTCGTACTAAAATATGAGACATAATACGTTATAATTCGATGAGTTTTACATTGTAAAGCGGTCTTGTATAATTAAGTCTCTTTGTATTGATCACATTGCCTTACTGCAAGGCGGTTTTAGGAGAGACTTGCTGGATCTAGAAAGGGAAAGTTAAAGAAAATGACATAGTTACCTTAGCATAAAGTTTGAATTTGAAGGCAAGCAACCAAGCTATAGGCATTCCAATACCGTAAAAGGTTCCCAAGTTTACGAACATTGTTAGATGTTGCCACCCACATCCCCTGCTTACTCCTAGTTGTTCATTCAAATATAACAAAGACGGTTACTTCGACCACACAAACAAAATAAGACAAATAATCGGTGGTGGATCTTCAAGCAAACAATAAATTAAAGGCGTCAGAATTCGAACCCATGACCTTAAGTTTGAAACTAACTACTCAACAATCCTGCCAAAGAATCTAAGTGATCAGAGCCCCCTCCCAACATAATTAAAGTCCGCGACTAAGAACAATGTATATATAAGAGAATTGGAAACCTGATAAGATGCCTTGGATTGAATCCAAGAAAATGGAAGCACAAACAAAAGGTGACATTGAGGCAAAGGCCTTGATTATGTCGGGTTCACTACTAAAGGACCGAGCCCAAAGGCCATGTCCAAACCCAAATGCTAGAAGAATGGATGTGGTTAGGACCACTGACAACTTCAATGTCACCCCCATAGCATGTTTGGCTTTGCTTGGTCTCGTGGCTCCTAGCTCATTAGCCACCCTTGTGCTACATTGATGAAATCTCTGTTTTAGTTCTATGTCAAAATAATGTAAAAAGCAAAAATGATGTACTCCCACCAGAATTCATTTATTTACTTTTGATTAAAATACTCTTCACAACAAAATAAAAGTAGATAAATGAATGAGACGGTGGAGTATTAGAATAAGAAACCCAGATGGGATTATAGCATTAGTTACCTGGCTGCAGCACTCAGGCCATAGGTAAAAGTGTAAGCAATGGCTTCCGTATTTACACTGATAGAGTAATAAAATTATGTTACACAACATACCTTTCAAGTGATAATAAGCCTTGGTAAGACACGATTACAAGCAAACGTAAATTATTCACTGGTACAGATGAAGTACTTAAATGTCTCGACTATAGGTGTTGGACGTGAGTGACTAACAAAGCATTAGACACAGCTATATTTGGTTTAAAGGTTCATATATTGGCATAAGCGTGTAAGTATTATTGTATCGTATCAACATGGTCAGAGTTAAGTATCGAAGTAACATAGATACCGTTACAACAAATTAAAACGAGGCGAATGTGCTTACCATATAGCAATAAGAGATGTGCTTGTTTCGGAGTTTGGCATTAGGCCAGCCATAAAAACCAGGATTTCAAAAGCCCAATACTCCAAACTGAAATCAATTAAAAAAATTAACACATAATTGTGATTTCATATCAACCAAAAATGAAGATAAAAAACCAATGAAGGAAAAAAAAGGAAGTACATACTAACCATACCATACCAGCAGAAGGCAATGCCAACTTGAGATTAGTAGAAATATGACAATACGACAGCGCTTTTCTCGAAAACCCGTTCCAAGTTTGTTCCAATTTCTTAGCAGACCGCATGTACATAACCAACATAGCAATGGCGATCCAAAAGGCGATTGAAGTAGCCAAAGGCGCGCCTTTATAACCAAGAGGTGTACAATGTACCAACAAATAGGCCAATATGATGTGCAACAAAAGAGGTATCAGAGAGCAAATTACTAAGGGTAAAACGACGGACTGCGTTTGAAGGAACCGCAAGATGTTTTGCAGAGTCCCGTATGCAAATATTCCCGGGATTAGATATCGCATATAGGTAGAGGCTTGTTTGGAGATGTCGGGTCTTTGATCGAGTGATATAAGGAGAGGTTCGGTGTACCACCATAGTATTGAAATGAGGATGGAAAATATGAAGGAAATTGCACAAGATGCTTGAAGGTAAATTCCCATCATGCTGTATAATTGTGCACCATATCCTTGTCCACATAGTGTCTCTAGTGCACCACTTAGGCCTAGCTGCAAAGGACCCACAACATTATAGACGGGTTGGAACCACGACATTATAACCTCTAACTAGGAATCCTCCCCCGCTAGGTGCATAACCACACAGTCCCGGGGTTGCTCTGATACCATTGGTACAACAAAGCTCTTGTTGTTATCGTTAAATGAGATATGCCAAAAGTATGGCCATTACACGCCACATATACGAGTCTTATCTGAGTATTTGTGATCCGATAGCTTAAGGATCCTAACGACTTTCACATGAATTGCTTTAAGTTTTTCTAAATGTAAAAAGCTAAGGGTTTAGACAAGTTTCTACCGTGAATATTAATTAAACCTAGCACGAGTTATTGAGTTATTATACTAAAAGAACTAGGATGAAAACGTCAGCTACCTTAGCTGGTAAAGTGACGAGGGGTAGTACTTATGACTTGGGTTCAAACCCGTTAGCAAAGAAGAAGGAAGAGGAGAAAAAAGAGAGAACAAACCATGAAGGCAAAACCTGAAACGGTAGCCCAAGAATTGGCAAGAGTGGAAGAAGCAAGCTCAAGTTCACCAAGATGACCAACAAACATGACTGAAACAAGTGGGATTAGGTAGTAGAACACATTGGTGAGTACCATGGGTAATGCTAGCATTACTTGTCCCTTTGCCTCCTCAATGTCCATCGCCTTCGTCCCCGACCACACTCTTTCCATGTGTATCGGTCCTTCTCCCACCAATGGCTCGACATCCTCAGAGTTATCATTTCTACTCTTGTTGAGCTCCATTGAAACGCGTTTTTGTTAAACTATATTGACATATATGTAGATGCTGGTTAGCATAACTGGTAAAATTATCTGGAGGTATTTTATGGTTTAGTTAACATAAAAATAACCCTTATTACTAGATTTACTCAAAATTAAGTTTGGCAAGTAAAGTCTCATAATTCGAACCATTTAGTAATTTTGGTCGTACTATTTAAAATTCTAACAAGCTAATACGGAGTAAGAAAATACTTCGTATGTGTTTAGTAGTGTCTCAAAAACTCGCGCAGGTAACATACACGGTCTAATTGTCTTGTATAATAATCGATAAGGAAACAATTACAAGAAAAAATAAACTAGAGTGATATGGATCTCTTTAAAAAATCAAGATATTAATTCTAATAGCATATAATATGATAGCCCAAACACACATACTTAAGGATTTATGATTTACGAATTACATTCCATTGACAAGAAATCAATTCAGAATGATCCCTTAAAAAAATAACATTGCAGAAAATATCACAATGAATTTATGAAATTTTAAAATTTATTCAAGCTAAAAATCAGATTATAATATGAATAAATACAAGAAGATGACATATAATCATTTAATTCAACAATGATTGCATGTAGTAACATAGAAAAATTAAAAACTAATAAAATGTCAATTAGGGGAAAATTACCCACATTTAAAAATCTGAGATACCGGCGACGTTCGCCGGAGCAGGAACAATCTGAGAATATTATTATCAAGGAGCTTAATTAGTTGTAAAATTGATTATTTTTAGTTATTTTTCATTTTCTTTTAGTTAAGGTATTGTTTAATTGAGAGGGTTATTATTGTCATGGAATTATTCCCTAATAATTAGGATGTTTTTACGTTAATTGTTGAATCAGATTTCGCTCAACTACTTATTTTTAACTAGTTTTATACCCGTGCAAAAATGCACGGGTTTGCTATCTAAAAATTAGAAACGAAAACATAGAGACAACGTATACATATAGCGATGTCGGTTTATATTATATCGAGTTATTAGGTAAAATGTATTTATAACCTTATTCACTTAATAACTTATAAAGTGTAATCTTAATAACTTATATGTATATGTCATTTATATTTCTCATATAGTTTTTTTTTAAATAAATCGGAAAATTCTCACGGTACCCCTGAACTATGACATTTTACCCGAAATACCCAAAAATTTTCTCCGAAAAACTTTAAGTGGTCATAACTCGTATTTAAAAACTCGGAAAATGACGATTTTTTTTCAAATCGTTCATATTTTCGAGTACTTCGATTTGAAAAAAACATTTTGCGAGTTCGGAACGCGTAACCAAGAGATATGGTCACTCAAAGTTTGTTCGGTGAAAAAAACTTTGACATGCAAAAATTCCTAGCCACGGGATCAAAATACCACAAATATTTTTCCAAATCGTAACTCTTGGAAAGATCAAAGATTTGAAAAAAAATTTAGTCATTTTCCGATTTTTCAAACCCGGGTTATGGCCACTTAAGGTTTCTCGGGTCAAAATTTTAGATATTTCGGGCAAACTACCAAAGTTCGGGGGTACCGTGGCAATTTCCTGAAAATAAATTTATAATACGCATGAAGTTATTATCTCATTTTATGTTGTTATAAAGTTTTTTTTTACAATCTCATGGAATTAATGAATATGAATTGAATTAAAGAGAGTCAATAATTAAATGTAATAGAGAACATGAGGAAACCACGTATAAATTGTATACCTCAAACTAGTTTTAATCTCGTGCAAAACTTGCACTCGGGACTGAAAATTCAATAGTTTCACTAAATACACATAGATATTGAAAATTAAATTCCAGAAAATTATAATTTAAAATACTAATAATATATTACTCCCTCCAATCCAATTCAAAACTACCCATTTACTTTTCATAGGTCAAACTTTCAAAACTTTGACCATTTATAGATCGAAATATATAAAACTTTGTTATTTTGGAAGTAATATATTTGGTTTTGTCACGAAAATCTCTTTCATAAAATTAAATTTGTTGTAAAATAATTCTATATATAAAGAAAGAAAATCGCGGTCAAAGTGTTCGCTCGAAAACCACCCAAAAGCAAATGAATAGTTTGAATTGGATTGGAGGGAGTACAATTTACGAACTATTAGCCAAGATGTACATGTATATTTATGAATTACGATAAACTAGTTTTACACCCGTGCAAAAAATGCACGGATCATAATAGTCGTTGTTATCCTAAGATACATGTGTATATAAATTGTGTGTCATTAAGTGTTCAATTTCGTGAGTCTGTGACAATATAAATTGGTCAAAATATAGTGAATTGGTCCTCTTATTCAAATGTTAAATCTATACTCTGGTTTATTGCGTTTGTAATAATACAGTATTATAAGACGAAATTTGGGAAAATTTGAATTAATATTTTTCGTTTTTACTTTTGCATTAATAATTTTCGTTTTTTTTTCAAGTAAATACTTCTGCTTTTGTCAGATTTTGTTTAGTTCAAGTAAATACTTCTGCATTAATATTTTTTGTTTTTACTTGTTATCATTTTTTTGGTAGTTTATGTCATTTTTCACTTTTCTATTTATTAGTTTTAAGCCCGTGCAAAATTGCACGGGTATTATTTAAAGATTATGTTATAATGTTTATAGTCTAAGATAACCGTAAGAAAGAATTAAGATTTTACTTAAATCAATATTATAAGTTAAGGGTCAAATTCATAATTAAGTACTTAATAGTTATTTCGTAAAAGTTAAAAAGGACAAACTTATTTCTATAAGTTAATTGTTGTAAAAAAAACTTAAGAAAATGACATTAATGTCGACCCGTGCAATCACACGGGCATTAAATCTAGTTTATGATATAGATAACTTTCATGTCTTAAATGAACAAACTAATAGAATGTGATATTTTTGTAACGGAATTTTCAATGTACAAATAAAAATCAATGAATTCAAATTTTATTTACTTTAATAAATTATATTAGTGAAAAGTAAAGGTAAATAAATGACTGAGATGGAGGAAGTAAAACTTAGACCGAAAACAATTTTTTTTAATTTTTTATTATTTAACATTTAGTATATGTTTAATAACTTATTAATTTATAACATTGACAAATTTATTTTTGTCATGTCCAAGTAACCAACATTTATCTTACTCACATTAAAAGAAAAATATCTCAATTACATTATGTTTAAAAAGAATTAACCCAAATTTGGAGATAGATTTGGCCTCCAATAAATATTTGATATTTGATTTTATATTAGAAAAAAAAAATAGTATACAACAAAACCCAACCCAAAAGGTCTTATGAATCTCAATTAAAATATCAACCCAAAAATATAAATTTAAGATAAAACCCCTAAAATTTGATCTCCCATCCGCCGACCCCCTCTATCAATTTCTCTTCTTCATTTTTCCCTTCCTAATTTCCTATACCCTAAACGTCTCACCTCAGTCACATATTTTGTCCCTCTCATCAGTCCTTCTCACCTGACTCCCTCATACTCTATTTACATCCTAAATGCCCAAAATATGTATTGGCCATAATAAAAGAAAAATCTCCCTTTAATTTTCCTCACATCTTCAATTTGCATCAATATATATTCTCTATAAGACCCTCTATATGCGAATTTAATGGATTTCATGTAAGTATTAGAGTGATATAATCTGAAAAAATTTATGCAAGTATAATCCGAAGCTTACATATGGATTTTTTTAATATGAACTTGGATGTATTTCAATTGCATATTTTTTAATTAAACTTTTTTTATGTAAATATATTTTTCGTTATATGATCTATTGTACTATTTGTTATGTTTTGTTAATAGTTATATAATTATTATGGTGCTTTGAAAAAAAATCAATTAAGTTTGAAAAGATTCATCGGTATTTTTTCAGTTTGAAAAAATCAATTAAGTTTGGCCGAAATTCCAGCTGTTCAGTTTTTTTTGTTGAGAAAATCATTTTTTTATGTTCCATTATAATTATTATTGTGAGATTATAGTTAAATTTAGTAGCTAACATATTCCTGAAGAATAAGATAGATTTAATGGTTTGTGTTTCATCGGTAGATTATTAATAAATCAGAAAAACTAATGCAAAGTCGATATTAATAATTAATTCCATTATTTTTTTCATTATTTTTTTTCAGAAAAATTAATGCAAAGTCATTATTTTTTTTCAGAAAAACTAATGCAAAGTCGATAATTAATAAACTAATGCAAAGTCCAAAAACATTTGAAGAACATAGTCTAAATAAATCAGAAAAAAAGAAGAGGAGAGAGGGTAATTAAAGTTTTTGTTTTGCTGTGGGGCCCACTAATCCTGAAATCTAGCAGCCAATAGGAAGGCTCTAAATGTTTCAGGATTAGTATATAGTAGATACTAACAAAAATTTAATATTTTAAAGCACGTTGGATCACTGAGAGAATATATATGTAGTCCAAAGTAGATCGTTTCAAAATTCATGGGCAATGTAAAATTATGATAAAGATTATTATTGTTATTATTATTTTTATTAATTTGTTATTAATTTCCATAATTAGGACTTATTTAATAAAAATATAAAATGTTAAATAAAGTTTTTTGACATAGTAAACGAAGATAAGATCTGTTCGTATTATGGAATGAACGGAAAAGAAGAAAAAGAATTATACAATAATTACTATGTACATTTAATATGGACGAAAATTTGTAGTCATATCTACAATACTAAAACACAAAAAACATACTAAAATTAGTTGTTGTCTGATGTTTACAATTGATTTGTATTTTCATATATGAATTTGTATATTTTTTTTTGTATTTTTATCATAGTAGTAGATTTAACATTAAGAGGATTAAAATGTATGTTAAGAGTATATTTTCGACAATAATTTATTTTGCGAGGATTATTTTTAGCACGAAATCGGGTTGTTTTATTTATATACTAAACTTAATTTTTTATTTTTAGATTAGTTTTACTTGTTAACTAAAATTAGATTGTATAAACTATAATTTGATCATGTTTTGGGTACTGTATAAAATTGAGTATGAGTTAAATGTATCAAGTATTGTGTCTTAATCATATTAATCATATTAATAGCACAAAAAATTTGAGATTCTATATTATTTTTAGACTATAGAAATGTCGAGTTATAATACACGTTTTTTTTACTACATGTGGTAAATACGTATTAAACTTATATATCTAGATATGAGACATTTCTATACCAATCTTATTTATTAATTTCGGAGTCGTACGTAAAGTAAAACAATGAGCCATAAATCTGAAAATAGTGGGGTAATATTTATGCATCATAAATGTATAATATATGGTTGTGTGAAATGTGATTATATAAGAGTAAAAGTTGGAGGATAATACTTCGTAAGAGTTAATTAATTGTGGGAATGAAGTGGGACGTGGGTTATTAAATCGAAGAAAAAAAAAAGTTAACTTTTCCATCCCTAAAAATAAAGAGCCAATGAAAAGGCTCTAAGAGCATCTTTAATGGTGAGCCATTTTTATTTGTCGCTTGACTTGCCACATATATATTTCTAGCAACATTGCTTTTTAGCTACATACCTGTAACGCCACGAAATTCAAGTACACAGGGAGCACAAAACAATTCATTTTATTAAAAAAAATGAAAGCGAGATTACAGGGCGTCACCGCCGTATTTCCCTTCCGGAAAATACAAAGCTATACCATAAAGTAAATACATTTGAAAAGAATTAAAATTAAAACTTTATTTAGTTGAATTATACATCTTATAAGTCTTATCTTCTATATGAAATCCTCACACTTGACCCTCCCTGATACTTGTACCTGAAAAAGAATGAAAGTAACGGAATCAGCCAACCACAGGCTGAGTATGACTCCGGTTGCCTCCACCGGCCTTAGGCTCTCATTTCACTATTTTATCTTTTTTCTGTCTCACATATAAATAATATGCCACATGAGTATCATCCATTCATTTTTAAATAGACATGCACAATTTGTCATATCAGTATGCAACATTTCATTTCAGAGTAATAGCGGTCTACCATTACTGAAGTGAGATACATTACGGAGTAATTACTCCCCTGGGCTAAGCCCTCCTCCATGTACACAGGACCATATAATTATTTATGTAACCCCCTTGCACTTTCACCAGTAATAACCAGAACCGCAGTTCTCATATCATGGAGCTGTGCTCCCTTCCATGTACACAGGTTAAATTTGTAATGTCATCCCTCTCCTGTAATCGTATCCCGAAAGCTACAATTGGCCAAAAGTACATTATCTAAAAAAAACGAGCATAACAACATTACATAACAATATTATAATATAATGGACATTAATATAACATGTGAGTAGTAATATAACAATAATATGAAACCTACACTCCTTACTTTTATAAACAATGATTTATAATGTCATCTGAAATTATTAATTTATACGCTAAAGGGTCCTAAAACCATACAAGCATTATAACGGCTCTAATACAAAACTTACGAATAAAATAATATAAACAAGTCCTTATACTATCCTTATATTTTTTTTATGTTTACATTGGTGAATGATGAGGGCTATTTATAGCTTTGTGAGTCGGTTACATGTCATTGTTTTCATTATCATTATGCTCCACGTGTTCAAGTTTATCTTAATTTATTTTCAATTCTTAAGTACTAAGTTACCTTTGTATATATCCCAAGTCATAAATATTCATTCAAATATTATTACGTAACTAATCTTTTAGTCTTTATAATATGATTAGTATTAGCTAGCATTAGTTTTATCCTTCATATCCACTATATATAAATAATATTTAGGATGTAGTAGGTCTATTAATACTACTTAGCCAGAAGCCTAGAAGTTTGTCGATGTATGTGCATGGTTATAGTGTTGTATTTTTGTTTCTCTTCCTCCAAGTCTTAAGGACTAAGCTATGTAAAGATTGTCATTCAAAGGGATTAGATCAAGTTGAACTTATTAAATATCACATGTATGCTAGATAAATTTAGTTAATTTATACGTATCTTAGTTCATTTCTTATTCTATTTCTTCATATAGTTATTTTTACTACTTGTTTACTTGTACCATCATGTTTATCCTAATAGCTAACACAATAATCAAGTATTACAAATATGTAAGTAATAACACTTATTAACTTAAATATTATTATACAGATCGATATCTATTTTATACCCACTATCTATTGTAGCTTATCATAATAATCCATCTATTTCAACTCTAGGGTTTAGTTAGATCAATCTTACCTCGGGTCAAGACGTGTTTGGTCAAAGACGTCATATAAATTGAGTTCATTTCATTTAGATTTTCGTTGTTCTTGCTCGGTTAATAGTCTTAATATTAGCTTTTCCCAAATTACTTATACTTTCTAATATTTAATAATAATAATAATAATTTTTTTTTTCGGGATATTACATTCTACCCTCCTTAAAATAAGTTTCGTCCCGAAACTTGAAAATAGAAAATGAAGAAGTTAACACTTCGAATTTTTTTTTTCTCAAAACTCAAGAGAGTTGCTCAAATTTTATTCAACAAAAATCCTTTATTCCCATTTACGAAGTGAGTAAAAAGCGTATGTCGTGTATATTGGAATGCAAGAGTTTTCGTCGCGCGAACAAAAATTCGAGTAATCCAATTCAAAGACAAACTCAATCATGCGTTAGTAAGTGTCGGACTGGTTATTAGACGTCTGCAATAAAAAGTCCTAACACCCACAACCGCCAAAAGTCAAATTAAAACGAAAAGTTCATTTTTTTCAATTTCTCAGTAAAGTTAATATATATATTTTCAAATACAACATAAAATTTTGATAAATACATAAAAGACTAACTCGAACTAGTTAGAAATTTTCTTAACACGTGAAACAATTTGAATATCAAAACTTCTAAATCACGGAAAAACCACCAAGATTTAATGATCGGAATGACAAAGGGACGACAATAGAATGTCCCCAAAATTGAATAACCCATCACACACAAAATGTATATATCATGAAACTAACAATTCAAGACAATGTATGCACAAAAATATATAAATAAAATAAAATGAAAACTATACAACTTTAAGTCAATGTACATATTCATAACCATATCACATAAATAAGAAACCCTAGCCATTTTATATCTACTTCATATTCTAACACATAATTAATTTCTCCTGATACTATTTGATACAGACTTTACTTCAATTACGTTAAATTTTAACATTTGTGTCACATAGCTAAATTGAAGTGTCAATATCTACTATATACTAAACCTAAAACATTTCTAGAGCTCTGATTGGTTCCTTAAATTAAGGAAACCAAAAACAAAATTTTCACCCCTACCCCACCATGTAAAAGGTATAATTTTTTTCATTTTGTTTCCACCCCATGATTACAGTTCAAAATTATATCAATTAAATTTCACATATATCTTATAAAAGGACATAATTAATAACCTATACAAAATATATAAAGTTCACTGTAACCATAGAATCAATTACAAAGTGCTAAAAAAAATATTATATATTTCATGTATTTTCAGTTTGGACAAATTAATTACTAACTAAAAATAATTACGGAGTACTTTATTTTATGTATGACTTAATCGTAAAATAGCAATGTTTAGTCATATAGTATGTCTTACGAGTATATTTTTTATTAAGTAGATTTAAATCCTGCGCTAAATTTTTAAGATTTTAAAGTAACTTTTAAAGACGTCAAATTATAGAAATTTAAAGACGAAAAAAAACATTATACAGACTTTAATTAAAAAAAATGATAAAAGTAAGAAAAGTAACATGCAATAGGAAATAGGATAATGTTCAATGGTATAACTAAGCTAAAATTACAAATCTATACACTGAGAAGGTTAATATAACAAAATTACATATATGATTGTGAAAAAATCTATATATAGGTATAAATATATAACTTTGTATATATGAATATAAATTTATACGTATTTTATATATTATATATATAAACTTATATATTTATACGTATTTTATACTTTTTTTCTACTTTTTGGATAGCAAGCCCGTGCATTTTTCTGCACGGGTTTAAAACTAGTTTTGCTTATGAACCTTATGCTTTTTAAGAGATAACTTATTTCCAATGACACATTATAAACTTTTCACGAAATTGTTCTCCCCTTTTTCGATAAATTCCTGAAATTACGATTTATTATTACTTAACAAGTTGATGATTACTATTACTATTTTTTTTTTTTTTTTGAAACTCTATTTCAAAGAAAATCTAAATTCAAAATCTTTAAATTGCCTTTAAACAATAAATCAACATAAGCTTTAATTTAATGAGTACTTTTAATGTATGTTACCTAAAAGATTTAATGTCTCGTCTATGAGAATCTTTATTTCGACAATTTCTCACTTTAAACATTTGAATATGTTCCGAATATTTGCATCATTGTTCAAAATCAAATTATTCATTTGTGAATAATAACTTTTATCTTTTCTTTACAGTAAATTAATTACAAATTCCATTTTACAATGCATTAGCCCTTTTTTTTTTAATTAGATCACTATTAGTTTTTACAGCAATGTAGTAGCTTTTAACAATTTCAAGTTTTTCAATATAAATTATAATTCTAATTATTTTTCAACCCCTAGAACAATTTGCATTATGCTTTGTCCTTATTGCATTGCAATATCCTCTGTAACACTACTTGTTACAACTTAATTATCTGATCACAATGCTAAGCTATACACACCAACATCTATAACTAACATAATTAAACTTTTCATTCTTCACCCCACCGTTCTGAATATTAATTACTCCTATAGGATATCATCCCCATTATCGTAACAGTAATATTAAATATTTTGTAATTTTTTCCATTAAATGTATATGATAATCATAAATTTTCTTCTCACTTAAATTTAAAGTTACTTCCTTCTACCCAAATTTTAATTGTATATTTGTATAAATGTTTTTCTTACTTTTAATTTGAGAAATAATCATTAACATAAGTTAATATTCAAGTTTGATTACATTTATTTGCTACATGTCTATATAGAATTTTCTTAGAACCAGATTTAAACATTTACACTAACCAAAGTTATTTATACATACCACCCATTAAACCCTAACAAATTCACATACAATTAAATATACCACACTAAATAACCAATGGATACTTACAGCCAAAATTTGGTGGTTATAACCCGTTAGTCTTTGTTGGTTAGACCAAAAGTCTAGTACTCCTCGCTTACTCATCCTCCCTATCTGAATGGTTCATCATTCAATGACTATACCCTAGTACATATGGGTTCCTATCCTCTTCGGGTATCTTCTTGATAGCTAATTTCCCGCTCGATATGGTGCTAACGCAACACACTCTTTACCCTTGATAGTTTATTTTCTTTTCTGAGCCAATGAATCTACCACGATAACCTCTCATATCAATTCCCCGCTCGTTACTCTCATATGCCTTACTTCCTCATTCCTTCTTCTATTGGGCACTCTCGAAGTCCCACTCATTATCTGTACATGACACCACCTTAAAAAAAACACCCGTTTCCCCAAATCTTACCTTACTTATCCAAATATAAGACTCTGTCTTTACATTATATATGAGTTTATGACTACATCTTACCAACTTGATTGGATCTTAGTATACGTATATTTTTAAAGAAATCACATTATCAATGTAGCCACAGATTTAGTAGTACACATAAAATAATCTCTTGTTTCGTATCTGATTCTTGTTTTTCTTTTCAATTACGAAAATAATCTTGATCTTCCTTAACATAAGTATTGTCCTTAAAGTTAACTAACTTTCAAATATGCTTACTTTAAAAAAATAGATACTTGATACTATATGAAGAAAGCATATAAGTTATGACTCAATGGTACACAACGACCTAACAACGTAAATAAATAACAATAATTATTTAAGATCTACCCGACCTATATCTACCCACTCTCTCTTTGTCAATTTCTATTTTATTTTAGTTATCTTTACTTCTTAAAATATTTTAGTTCTAGAATATTTCACCCCACTAAACGTATGGCCGAAGGCTCAACACGCGGTTGTAGGGTTGCTCTGATACCATTTTGTAACGCCCCGAAATTCAAGTACACAGGGAGCACAAAATAATTCATTTTATTAAAAAAAATGGAAGTGAGATTACAGGGTGTCACCGCCGTATTTCCCTTCTGGAAAATACAAAGCTATACCATAAAGTAAATACATTTGAAAAGAATTAAAATTAAAACTTTATTTAGTTGAATTATACATCTTATAAGTCTTATCTTCTATATGAAATCCTCACACTTGACCCTCCCTGATACTTGTACCTGAAAAAGAATGAAAGTAACGGAATCAGCCGACCACAGGCTGAGTATGACTCCGGTTGCCTCCACCGGCCTTAGGCTCTCATTTCACTATTTTATCTCTTTTCTGTCTCACATATAAATAATATGCCACATGAGTATCATCCATTCATTTTTAAATAGACATGCACAATTTGTCATATCAGTATGCAACATTTCATTTCAGAGTAATAGCGGTCTACCATTACTGAAGTGAGATACATTACGGAGTAATTACTCCCCTAGGCTAAGCCCTCCTTCACGTACACAGGACCATATAATTATTTATGTAACCCCCTGGCACTTTCACCAGTAATAACCAGAACCGCAGTTCTCATATCATGGAGTCGTGCTCCCTTCCATGTACACAGGTTAAATTTGTAATGTCATCCCTCTCCTGTAATCGTATCCCGAATGCTACAATTGGCCAAAAGTACATTATATAAAAAAAACGAGCATAACAATATTACATAACAATATTATAATATAATGGACATTAATATAACATGTGAGTAGTAATATAACAATAATATGAAACCTACACTCCATACTTTTATAAACAATGATTTATAATGTCATCTGAAATTATTAATTTATACGCTAAAGGGTCCTAAAACCATACAAGCATTATAACGGCTCTAATACAAAACTTACGTATAAAATAATATAAACAAGTCCTTATACTATCCTCTTATTTTATTTATGTATAAGACGGTAACTAAATAGTTATAACGACAAAGGGTTCCGAAGTCATACCTTATATAAATATAAAGTAATACACGTAACAAGTTTATAAGTACTAACCGTACTAGGTGCCTTCTCTCATCTCCCTCGATTTTATTTTTTTTATGTTTACATTGGTGAATGATGAGGGCTATTTATAGCTTTGTGAGTCGGTTACATGTCATTGTTTTCATTATCATTATGCTCCACGTGTTCAAGTTTATCTTAATTTATTTTCAATTCTTAAGTACTAAGTTACCTTTGTATATATCCCAAGTCATAAATATTCATTCAAATATTATTACGTAACTAATCTTTTAGTCTTTATAATATGATTAGTATTAGCTAGCATTAGTTTTATCCTTCATATCCACTATATATAAATAATATTTAGGATGTAGTAGGTCTATTAATACTACTTAGCCAGAAGCCTAGAAGTTTGTCGATGTATGTGCATGGTTATAGTGTTGTATTTTTGTTTCTCTTCCTCCAAGTCTTAAGGACTAAGCTATGTAAAGATTGTCATTCAAAGGGATTAGATCAAGTTGAACTTATTAAATATCACATGTATGCTAGATAAATTTAGTTAATTTATACGTATCTTAGTTCATTTCTTATTCTATTTCTTCATATAGTTATTTTTACTACTTGTTTACTTGTACCATCATGTTTATCCTAATAGCTAACACAATAATCAAGTATTACAAATATGTAAGTAATAACATTTATTAACTTAAATATTATTATACAGATATCTATTTTATACTCACTATCTATTGTAGCTTATCATAATAATCCATCTATTTCAACTCTAGGGTTTAGTTAGATCAATCTTACCTCGGGTCAAGACGTGTTTGGTCAAAGACGCCATATAAATTGAGTTCATTTCATTTAGATTTCCGTTGTTCTTGCTCGGTTAATAGTCTTAATATTAGCTTTTCCCAAATTACTTAGAGCATCTCCAATGGTTATATACAGGGACCTGCTTGCAATGTTGTATAATTTTCAAGCAGGTTGCTCACCATTGGAGACAGAAAAATACAACCTGCTTTACCAAGCTACATGCTTGATTTCAATTAGCTTGCTTTTTATTGGTTGATTATGTACAGTGGGCCCATTTAAGCTACAAGAAATATGTAGCTCACCATTGTTGGGGTATTGTAATATCCCGAAAAAAAAAATTATTATTATTATTATTAAATATTAGAAAGTATAAGAGCATCTCCAATGGTTTCTTAAAATGACCTGCTTGCAATTTCTTAAAAATTTCAAGCGGGATTCTCACCATTGGAGACGAAAATGTATGACCCGCTTGAAAGCCACACTAGCTCTACCAAGCTACTAGCTTGAATTTATGTAGCTTGTTTCTAATTGGTTGATTAATGTGAAGTGAGTCTTTTCAAGCTACAACATGTTGTAGCTTACCATTGGAAGGACTATGTAGTTTGAGAGCAATGTTGCTAGAAATTTGATGTGGCATGTCAAGCTACAATATAATGTTGCTTACCATTAAAGATGCTTAAAAACTTAGCTTTATAGAAAAAAGGAGATATAAGAGTAAAAGTTGGAGGATAACAAGAGTTACTTAATTGTGGGAATGAAGTGGGACGTGGGTTATTAATCAAGAAAAAAAAGTTAACTTTTTCATCTCTAAAAACTAGTTTTTGTTGCCCGTGAAATTCACGGAGCATTTTTATTTTACGGTATGTTAGACAATGTTAAGAAAATTTTTAAGAGAAAAGGTTATTTGCACGTTGAATAATGTAATTTGTTCTTATCCATTGTAATGTACATGTACACGTGCTTGAAATGCATTTTATTTATGGAGGAGGTATTTTGAGCTTCATTGGGTACAAATTACAATATTTCATTCAAATGAGAGTGAATGATATTAATTTTGTTGATTGTTTTTGATAAAAACTTTTTAAAGAGCAACAAATACAATATAGTTGTTGTTGTTATTATTATTATTATTATTTTATTGTGTCACATGTCGCTTAAATGACTCATCGTATTTTTTAATATTATATAATTTTTATTTTTATTTATGTGAGAAATGATAGGACAATTTTTAAAAACATGACTTTGATTAATTGGAAATCCATGTTTTCCTTAGGATCTGGCTTAGGATCTTGCATTTAGTTTTATCGTTTCTCATTGTCCTTTACCTCTGCCACTATTATACAAACATTTATCTCCGAGTGTTCAACATCCATTACTATGTACTCACTTCCCTCTAAGACATAATTCTACCAAAATGATATGGATTACATAAAAAATTAGCAATCTGGGATTAGCTATTTAATTTCAAATTTGTTTCATGCTAACTTAAAAATAATTTGTTGATCATTATTAATTCATTATTCTGTGATAATCTTGCTAAGTTCCACTCACTTGTGATGAGTAAGATATCAAACCCTTTACCTCTGCATCATTGGTCTACTGGCCTTTAAGTTCACAAGATTAAACTCTAACATCGTATACAAAAATGAAGAAAATTAAACTTAAACCAAGTCAGGTAGATTTTCAAACATCAAAGTTAAAAAACTGTAAAGTAAAATAATATAAACAAACCCAAACTTGTTGAAGTTGTTAAAATTTACTCGCCTAGTTTAATTTCGGTTACTCACTTATATACAGGTATGATAAAATCTTTCACCTTTATAAACTACCCTAACTATAACAAATATATGTAGGAAGTAAAGAAGTTTTCAGATAATTCCCAAAAATATCCTCATTCGTCTCATTCATTTATTTACTTTTTTGTGAGAAATAGTTTAAGCAAAGCTGTAAAGGTAACATATAATTGCAACGGATGAAGTATAGACAAACATAAAAATCTCGATTCGGATCAATTTCAAACATATTTGGGACATTGAGTTTAAAAAAGGATCACTTTTTTTGGATGACTTTTGTAGGGAAAACACGTCATATCGGTTCATTCGGACGAAGCTACATTCAAATTCTACCTAGAGCCGAAACATCAATCTTTACCTATATTTTTAATCAAAACTATTGGTTCAACAAATAATTTGTCTTTTTTTCCTAAAAAACTTGCATGGGCCATGGCCTAGTCGGCCTTTACTTAGCTTCATCTCTATGTTCATACGACATGGCACCTCTATGTAACACGAATCAAAATTTTCAGTCTTTCATGAATCACATGCCAAAGTATATCAGTATATCACCAAGGAACTGATGGACAAATATTTTGAAACTAACACATTCAAATCCGAAGAAATCGATGAAAAATGAGTTCTTAATAAATAAAGAAACAAAAATCATTCCAAATAGGAAAAAGATCCTCCGAGTTGCAACATAAGTTTTTTTACTTTGATGACATCAAGTATCCTGCAAGATTCAAAATCACTTCAACTTAGTATTTGGGTTTAATTAAACAATTTTAAAACCTTTATGATAGAACTTAACAATATTGTACCAAATAAAACAAATTCAGTTCATTGACAATACTTCAAGGGACATGAAATCACATAAAAACGCAAATATATTCACATTAAACATAACTAATCATTAAATCATACCGATCCTAATTTACATCAAGCTATTATGTGGATACTGCTACGTAAACAATTTCATAAGAAACAAATAAAAGTGGATGAATAAACATCAGGCGAAAGCCACTCACCTATGGCATTGTTAGAGGGAGAAGACGAGAGATTTGGGTGCCCATTTCGAAGAATCTTATATGAGCATATATTCTCAAATTTATTTACGGTGGGAAACTGAAAAAAGTATAAAGAGTTGAAGAGTTTTTTTGTTAACTAATTACCTTTTAAAATTCTACGGAGTATTAAAGTAATAGTAATTATTTGATAAACATTAAGAGTGTTTAATGAAAAAAATAATTATTTGATAAACTTTAAGAGTGTTTAATGACAGAAATGTGAAGAGTTAGTTGTCAAATAATTATCGGATAGACTTTAAGACTTGGCGCAACCCAACAGACATGAGAGTATCAAGGGATGACAGTGTATGACCTTCTTTTGTAATGCAATTTGAGAAGATTTCTAGGAGGTGCTCTAGAGGATGCAACGTGACATCAAATATATGCTCAATATACCCTTTTTATATTATTACTAGTTATTTTACCCGTGCAATGCACGGATTAGTTTATATACAAGTTTTAGACTAAAAAGTAAAGTAAAACACTGTCTAACAATTTTCTTTAATTCCTTTTTCTTCAAGTCCATGTTTCTTCAATTTTCTTTAATTCTTTTTTCTTCAAGTCCATGGTAAAGGAAATTGGAGTGAGATAATTGTAACACGGTCTCATCCACAAGGATGAAAGATAGGAAAAAATAAAATTTGTTTAAATCACCTCATTCTCTTGACTTCTACATCTCATTCTTTCATTCTTCTTATTAAAAAGAATGTAAGTTCCGCATACAATCAGACGGTGCTCTGTAAGAAATTCATATAATTTATGGAGTGCGATGTAAATGCGACAATGCATGAATTGTGAACATTCCAATCCCTTATCTTCCTCTTACATTATTCTTAGCTCAGACGTGGAAACGCCTCCAATCCCGGGTAGTGATGAGACTCGAAATTTTTAAAATGTAGAGCTTGATTAATACTAAGTATATTATTCCTTTTGCAGATCAATGATTCGAAGAGCAAGATAATAAACAATTATAAGTGTTTACGCAAATTGAATTTTTTTATTAAAACGACCATGACCATGAGTGGATTTAATCTATTTGCAAAGCTTTAGTGTACGTAATAATGAAATCTAACATATCAATTATAAATGAGATGATTTTACCTTTTGTAGAAGCTAACCCTCTTAATTCACCTGAGCCATATTAGCAGCATCCTATCAAAGCACATATATATATAAATCTACAAACATTAAAGTAGAGAGAGTAATCGATAGGTGATACTATGTAATTGTAGCTATGCAAAAACAAAATTAAGCACGGTCAAAGAGGAAGAGTTATAAATTACGGAGTACAATTTTAACCGGTTCAAGTGTCTCATGAGATATCGTCGTATCTCAAATAGACGGATATCTAGCTCTTTGAAACTGTAAAAGTACAAAGAAAATTTCATTATAGATTATTTATAGACGACGGAAATGAGGGTTGTTGTTTATGAGAACCCCAAGGAACAAAAAATGTAAGACAACACAATTTCTACATTCCTAGAGTGGGATGAATTTTATGAGAGTATATTATAGAGTACAGAGTATTAGAAAATAGTGATTGTTAAAAGCAACATATTGCAACTTTAGAGAGGCTCAATTAAGGTTATATAAAATAAATGAGAGTTTGAGAGGTGGAAGATAAAAAGATCATGTGTTAGACAAATTATTAAGGATCATAAATAACTTGATCTTTTTATGATCAGTTATGGAAGATGGAACGTTAGAATTGTGAATGATATAAGTTGGCAATGCGAGAGCCGAGAGATTTAGTCAATCGGAAGTTAACTATGGTGATAGATTCCAACTTTTCCAAGGCTGCCACCTAGGATTTTAGTATTTGTAATGTTGTCATGTAGATTTCTTAGTTTGTCTTTTAATTATATTTATAGATATAGATAAGGAGTCAATGAAAAGGCTCTACAAAACCTAGCTTTATAGAAAAAATGAGATTTAAACCAATGGGAAGTCTAAAAAAGACTTGCGTTTTAGACTATGTAGATTTGAAAATTTTTTAAAATTAAAATATGGCACAAATAAGACTACAACCAGATATATATGAGCATGTTACATCCAATGCCAATCTAATTAAGCTTAAATGCAATTTTTTTGAGCTTTTAAAAAAATTTAGTTGCATTTTAATTTTTTAGTTGTCAAATTAATTGAGCTTATATGAATAGTTTTGAGTTTTATTATAATATTTTGAGTTTAAAATTTACATAAAGGCACTCAGATTCTTTTCAATAATGCTCGTAAACTGTAGATATAAGCTCAACTTCTTTATTATAAAGTTCCAAATCTATACTATTAGTTGTATACAACTGGTTGATAGTCTACAAATTGATATATATTGCAGTTCTTCTCATTTTTACTTCTCATTTATTTGTTTTTATGCGATCTCTATTACGACTCTTTGTTCCACGCTTTTATACATGTTTCTATATAAGTTTCGTATGTTTTAAACATATTTCTATATACGTTTAGCATAAAAGCGAGTTGATATTAGAACGTTAATAATAAATAGAGTTGTAACACCCGGAAATGTACCCTATTTTTCTAGTAGAAATATTTTACGGACACTTTTCAGCGAATTTTAGTTTTAATCGTAAATTTAATTTTCCGAGTCGAATTTAGAATTTCCGAGTTCGTATTTGGAATTTCCGCGAGATTCCATGAGAATCCCGTCTTAAGGCGACTTTGACTTTTTCTTGACTTTTCCACTTAAATATCTCATACTACCTCTTTAATCTATTTTTCTTACACAACTCAAACATCAACTTACTTCATCACTAAGAAACCCAAAACCCTTTCTTCCATAATCTTTCCAAGCTTAGATTCACCGTATCTCCTTCGTTTCTTGTTGGAATTCACGTAAGTTCGTCTCATTCTTTCCCTCTTACCTTCCTCTATCCGTATTGGTAATAAAATTACCGTCTTTCTCGCTTTTTAAATTATCCGTCTTTCTCAAGGTGAAATATATTCATCTTTTATTACCTAATTGTAGGTGGAGACTACTAGGAAGGCTTAGTAATCGATTAAAGACGCGTAAAGGTAACGGTGAAGGGTTACTCGATATCATTTACGTGTTTTACATGCTTTATATGTTAGAACTCGTATTTAGAATACGATTAGTAAGCTTTGGATTCATGTTATTGATGATGATTGTTGTTATTTGATGATTGTTGATGATGAATATTGATTGTTGATAATTATTAGAAGTGAATTAGGAGAATTGAAAATGATGGAACTTGTGTATGTTGTTCTCGGGTAGGAAGTAGTCCTGGCCGAATGGCCGGCTGCCGGTTCAGTGGCCGGCTGGGAATTCACTACACCGACCCTTTTTCGTAGAATGATCATATCTCCTTCGTTACTTGCTTGTTTTGGGCTTGTGGCCATCCGTTGGAACCGTAAGAGGATAAGTTATCACCTCGACTTTGAATTTCTGCATTTGCATATCTAGAACTCTAGTTATGACCGTTTGAAGTGGACCCTTATTTTAGTTAGTTTCCAAACTTGCTTTTTGTGTGTTGTTGTGCTCCGAGCCGGGGTACCGGCCGCCTCCCTCCACACCGGCCTGGAACACGGCTGTATTTTTCTTATAAAATCTCTAAAACTCGTAATTCATATTAGTTCGCATGATTCGTTTATTGTATAATTTTACGTAGTGACTTATAATATTCATGTTTTGGATATATGATATTTCTTTCGCTTGTATCACATGTTTTGTGACGGTTTTTGGTATGTTCCCCCTTTGAGTCGGTTTTTAAAAATGTTACGGTTTGAGCACTATTTTGTCTTGTGCTTTGTACTCTCATTCCCTTGGCTACCTTCCCGTTCGTAAGGCTGGAATGTCGGAACGGAGAGGTATCCTACTGCTTAAATGCATGTGTTAGTGGGCATACGACGACGTTGTTGGGAGTTGAACGCTATGCGTTGATCGACCCGGCCGTCAAATGTTGTGTACTTGCGAGGTGGTGTTATTTGCATGTAGCGTACCGCTTGTTATGAGGCTTGAGCTCTTTTCCGCCTCTTTCGTGAATTGATCTACCGAATTTGGGGTACTCGGCGTCTTTGTAAGACCGAGTCTTGGATGCGAAACGTTTATCGCATGTCGAATCGGAAAACGTTTTATTCCGAGAGTCTGGCCAGTTTAGACTAGGACCGTATTTATATCGTCGTCCTACCAGGAGGAAATTAGTCTACATATACGAAATGTTGATCGTGTATGAGTTCAGGGAAATGTTATCTCGTGGATGCCTTTTAATCATACTTGCCATGTACACGATGCTAGTGCGTTTCATTTACCGTGAGAGATGTCGTCTTGTGTCGTCGTTCTTGAATGCGTGATTTCATGATATTATTCATGGTCATTGCATGATTGGGCACCGTCAATGTCTTGGTTCGTGAATGGATGATAATATGTTGGATTTATTGTGATCATCGCATGACTTGACTTGGTTTGTCTGTCGAGTCTCAATCTTATCAAACTTATACCGCTAACGGTGAGATGCAAGCCCTAGTGAGCGTATTCGGTTGCCTAAGAGTGTCTTCCCCGAGTCTTTGAATAACATGATGGATTCGGATTTGTATTCCATATGCGCTTATCATTATTTATCGAATTGTCTATCTATTCTTATCGTATCTCACATGTATATCTATATATGCATGAATTTACTTTTGTATTTCCTTCTATGTACGTTTAATGTGATATGGCTGGGAGAACCCGGAGTTACTCCCCACTGATTGTGGCGTTCATGTTTTTCATGAATGAACAGGTTGCTTGCATGGATGGCTTTTTGCTTGTGGTATTTTGGGTTCGGGTGTGAGCTAGCGGGCGTTGTCCCTGGATGAAACACCTCTAGACGATTTTAGCTTGTTTGCTAAACACTTGTTCTTTGTTAACATTTTGAGAGACTTCGTCTCTTTGTTATATTCCGCACTTAGTTTGTAATATTTTGACACTCCTCGTTTTATTTAACTTGCATGTATAAAAGTTTTTAAAACTACCTATTTCCGCTATATAAATCACATGCTTGTATGTTTTATATTTCCGCATTCGCGAGGGTTGTCACAAGAGTTGTGCAATAAAATAGTAGTAATAGTGATTAGTGTGATTAGTACTTCACTCAATGCTCATTAAGACTACTTACTAAAACCTCGTATAAGAGAATGGCAGCAATTATTTTAACATTATGTAAGACGGCCCCATTTCGTTAAAGGACAACTCATTATTTAATTAATGTTTTTATTTTTACAAAATGATAGTATGTCTTGTGGTTTGAGGGCGTCTTATTCTATGTTTTGTCCAAATATTATCAATGTTGAAAACTGATTTATTACAATAATAATAATAATAATAATAATAATAATAATAATAATAATAATAATAATAATAATAATTAGTTTTTCTATAGCTAAGGGGGTGGAGGCCCAGATTGTCTCTCGGCTCCCCACCAACTTCTTGTAAACTTTACATTTTATTTTAATGAAAGCTGCGCGCATCTTATAATAATAATAATAATAAAAAAAAAAAAAAAAAAAAAAAATAATAATAATAAAAATAATAATAATAATAATAATAATAATAATAATGACGACGATAATAATAGTAGTAATAATAATAATGATGACAAAAAATTAGTAATAATGATAATAATAACAATATTAATATTATTATTATTAAAATATGATAATAATACCGTATGATATTAGAAAATTGGAACTAAGCCATGTAATTAAATGCATAAGTTTTGCAAATGAAAGAAAAAAAAATGTATGTGATTAACTGCATGAGTTTTGCAAATGAAAGAAAAAAAAAATAGTGGATGGTAGTGGGTGATGTCATAGTGACATCATGTATAACATTTTCAATGTGAAAGTTGATATTGTATCCGTGACGTGGATCAACCAGAATACTTTATTTGTTTGTGTTTTAATAGAAGTAGGATAGGAATTGTTTGCAGGTTGCATAAAAATTTATTTCGGATTTAAACATTGGCGGATCTTATTTTGTTGAAGGTTGATGAGCTTATGAATGTAATAACGTTAAGACTCATAAACAAAAATTTCATCGTCTTGGGCCCATGGCGGTCTTACTTACCTCGAGTCATGATTGAAGTTAGCGGGAGAATTAAAACTCGAGAAAGAGAGACACATATTGATCATTCTCAGCTCGAGTTTAGCAAAACTTAGGAACTAGTACTTTTAGCAGTAAGTGGATTGTACATCTGATGTACTACCACAGATAATGTAGTTTTTGAGCTTTACAATAAAGTTTTTTAGTGCAGTATTAAAAATTATGAATTTTAGTATAAAGTTTTTGAGTTCATTAATTTGAACATTAAACTTAAAAAAATTAAAATAAAACTCAAAATACATCACATATAAAATTTAAAATATAATTTATAAACTTTAAAAAAACTCGAAAAAAATGCATAAAAACTCAAATTCATACTAGTGTGAGGTTGTACATCCGATGTATAATCCTTTTTCCCTACTTTTAGCTAACCCCTACATTTAGCTAAACTCGAACTGTGAATGATCAATATATGTGTTTCTCTTTCTCGAGCTGAGAACGATCAATACACATACCGAAAAGAGAAATCTAATTGAGGAAAAGAAAAATAACTTTTTATTCACAATTTGTCAATACATACATAATCTAGGTAGTACGGACACTTCTCTTAATTAGTCGTCCCGTGTCGGACACACGGACACCTATAAATAAGGATGAGAGGTTGAAAGACTAAAAAGATTGATAAGAAGATGAGTTGGGTGGGAAATGAGAATAAATTATAGTCAAAGTCCAATTTTACCTTCAATTATTTTCATTTAATATCAAATACCAATATAAAAATAAAATCGTACGTTGTTCATAACTATAAAATATATATTTTATTAAATTTAAATGCCGTGTCCCGTGTCCTAAATTTCACGAGATGCCGTATCACGTGTCCGTGTCGTGTCCGTGTCCGTTTTCGTGCTACCTAGTACATAATTGAATAGCTCAAAGTAGTGGAAGTTTCTCAATATTTTGTTCTTCATCTATATTTACCAATCTTACTTTTTCTAATTCAACTGAATTAGGAGTTAATGTGTCATTATTATGCAACTCAAGTGCACTCCATTTCTTGAAGTAAGTTACTAGAAAAAGAGCAAAAGTTTGTGATCCAATGCCACATATTAAGCCAACCCAAAGTCCCTGAAATCAAAAATGAATAAATGAATCAAATTTGATTTCCAATGTATTTTTATTATTAAAAAAACGTAATCACTTTTTATTCTTTAAAAATTCATGTCTATGCATGCTAATAGGATTTGAACCGAGGTCGAGTATCACCTTCCATAATTTTACCGGCTGAGTAACTGACATTTACCTTTTCAAACTGGTTTTTGTCTTTATAAAATGATCAAATATGACCTTGGACACATACTCGTGTTATATACTTCATAGCGTGTTACCTTGGCATGAAATTGGAGCTTAAAGGCGAGCAAGCAAGCAACCGGGATGCATATGCCAATATAGGAGCTCAAATTTATGAAGGTTGTTAAATTTTGCCATCCACTTCCCCTACTAACTCCTACCAATTGAAAATAATTACTCATAAGTAAAATAATCTGTTTTAAACGGGAAATAATCTGGGATCGACTATCATGAATCAGTTTAAAAATAGCGCACCTGATAAAACGCCTTGTATAGAGTCCAATGATATTGAGATGCACATTAAAGGAGTCATTGAGGTAAAGGAGTTGATAATGTTGATGTCATCACTAAATAAGCTAGCCCATTTTTCGTGGCCGAACCCTAGTGCTAGAAGTATAGTAGCCGTTAGAGCGATTGAGAGCTTCATGGTTACACCCATGGCATGCTTAGCTAGGTCTGGTCTCATGGCTCCAAGCTCATTTGATACCCTTGTGCTGCATTTTATTCAAGAGCTTCCAAGTTACACCTTTGTAATTACTTATGATATTGGATGCAAAACAAAAGTAGAATAGTTACACCCTAGATTATTTTTCTTTATAAGATAAAGATGTTGAAATGAAGCAAAATAATTCACGGAACTATCTGTATTTTATTTAAAACGAATTAATTATGTTCGATGGGACAAAAATAACATGCTTAGGCTAGCTAGCAAACATTTGTCTCGTCGATGCAAGTAATGTTATTTGATCCTTTTAAAACTTAAAACGGAAATTTCTATGCATCCATGTAGCTAGTTTAAGAATTTAGATTACCTTGTTGCTGCACTTAAACCGTAGGTAATGCTGTAACTAATTGATTGTGTACCTATACTGTTTGCATGAAGAATATAAATTTAAGATAGGCCTTGAAAAACGTATACAAATTTAAGAATATAACCTAGAGAGGAATTAATACAATATCTCTGTTGTTGTCAATTGTTTACATGCCTTTATTAATTAACCTATACAATAATACAAATGATTGGGACGGAAGGTGTAACAATTTATACCTCATTGCGACAATCGACGTGCTTGTCTCGGAATTTGGCAAAAGCCCTGCTGCCAATATCAGGAACTCGAATGCCCAATACTCTAGACTGCATAAAATTTTACGAAAAATATTAGAACAAATATGCAATTACATTGGTCTTATTTACATTCTTATGTATCAAATATAGTATCAGGTTATTAAAATAAAATAAAATTAATTGTTATTTTTACGTTAGTCTCTCTCTGCTCTTCCTATGCTATAAGACGATTTTATAAGAGTGTTGTTGAACAAAGAATCGTTATAATTACCAGACCATAGCCGCAGAAGATAGAGCCAACTTCAAGTTAACAAAAACATAAGGAAAACACTCCTTAGACATTCCTCTCCAAGTCCCCATCAACTTCTTAGAACAACTCACATAAACCATAATCATCAAAACCGAAACCCACAACGAAATCGAGATTGCAATCGGAGCTCCACGAAACCCGAGAGACGTGAATCGAACCAAGACGTAAACAAGGCCAATATGGCCCAATAAAGGAATAGTTGAGCAAATGACCAAAGGCCAAACAACAGATTGTGTTTGTAGAAACCTCATCATATTTTGAAAAATCCCAAATGCAAATATTCCTGCAATACACAAATGATAAGAGGATTGTTAACGTATTTTTGACCCTCTTTTTAGCTCTTATTTGACCGTTTTTATAAGTCGTCTTAATACTATTCACTTATTTTAGAGCTTAATATCATATTAGCTAGTTTATTATAATAAACGTCATTTTGTGTTATTTTTGGGATTTTGGGACTGCTCCGTTATTTTTGTCATGTAGGTACCAAGATAAGCGGAAAAACGAGTGATAAGACGGGATGAAACGGGGCCAGATGAATGAAAATGGATTGAATTGCAAAGGAATTCACGTGACTCGGGTGATTTTTGGTGTACTCACAATGACAAGCCCCTCCTTTCCTTCTTTTTGCTGCAACTCTACCCACTTGACATTTTCATATAAAAATGACAAAGTCTCAAATTCAATTACCAAGTCCTCTTAATAAACCAACTTGGTAAATTACAAAATCATCATCCACCATAAAAGCTACACCATAATCACTAATTTTGCACTATGAAAGTCCTGCCCATTGAATTTAGTCACCTCCTTCTTCATGAAAGCAAACCCGAGTACTGTTGCGGCACCGAAACCGAGCCCAACACCGAAGCTTCCCATGGCGGCCACCATGGCTGTGCTTCCCACCATCGTGCCTAGCATCCTCTTGAAGACCCACCTCGAATACAAAGCTTTTGGACTTCATTCAAGTGACCGTGCGCAACTCAACATTGGCGCAACTAATGCAGGACAGGTTCCACCGTGCGGAACTGACCGTGCGATTCTCACACGAGCCGTGCGATTCTTAAATCTTGATAACTGGCATAAAGGACAAATATGGTCATTGCTTGACCATTGTTTTTGGTCACGTGTGATGTTTGCTGGAGGTGGATGCCTTTTTGCCTTTTGTATTGGTTTTGTTTATTTGGTCTCACTATATAACAAAAAAACCCCATATTTACATTTTTGCCATTACTAACTCTTCCCATATAAAAGAGTTGTAAACCCCAAAATTGGGGAGCCTCCATTTTTTTCAGATTTTATTTTTAGGGTTCATAGGTAGTTTTCTCTCAAATATTACTTAATTAATTTAGTTTAGAGTAGATTAATTATAGTCAAGTTCATATCTTTTTTGGGTTACAAGACTAGCTCTACCATATTTATATCATTTCCATTCAAAGTTTGGTATTTAATTCTCATCTCTCTTTGTTATTGTTATTTTTCATTTATTGTTGTTTGTTCTTCTAGTTTAGTAATAGATTAGTTTAAAGTTTAAATCTTTATACATTTTCATGTTTAGTCTTATGTTTAGAATAATTATTATTGTGTTTTATGTTAGACTAGATATGCTTAGTGAGTAGTGACCCTTTCTAGGGTCCGATTAAGCCTAATTATGGGTTTTAATTGATGATTTGTTAAATTAGCAAGTAGTGGTTTATGGGTGATTGTTTTTGGTTGAGGTTGTTTTGTATTGACCCTTTATTTGACCCTTGTTCAACCCTCAGAGGCTATCAATGGGAGTTGGGCCGACTTAGGGGCTACTTAGGCTATCGACGGGAGTTGGGCTTACGGTAGTGGGGCTTGGGTAGATTTGGGGATCGACTCTAGGTGGGTTATTCGCGGGAGCGAGACCCCTTAAAAGAGACTCTACCTTTTGGCTAGGGGATTTCATCCGCGGGAGTGGGAAAGACCCTAGTTGAGACCTAAGTGTTGACCCGAAATGCCTTGGACTCGTGTAGGGGTTATCCATGGGAGTGAGACCCTTTATCGACCTTAGAGGCTACCTATATATACTCGGGAGGGTTAGGTAGTTAGTTTAGATAACACTGTCTCGCTTGAACCCATATTTCGCCACTTGTTGATAGACCACCCACCGTTACAACCCGTGAAATAAGACTTGATCGGATCCTAATTACCCTTAATCTTGATTAAATCCCGTGTTTTCCATAGCTATTTGTTTAGTTTGCATTTTAGTTTAAATCTTATTTATTGCATTTAGTTGTCATTAGTTGAATCCAAATTTCCCCCTTCTTTCGACTTATCTAGCGCCCCTTGAAATCGACTAGTAATCGCTTTGCTCTCCGTGGAAATCGACCCTCAAGTGCTACTTTGATAACCGTGCACTTGCGGTATTTAAAACACACACCAACAAATTATAAGAACGTCATACGATGTGACCGCTTAAAAAGTGACTATTTTATGTTAAATAGTTATCATATTTTATTTTATAACAATCACTTTTAAAAAGTTGTCACTTTTAAGCATAAAATGATCATTGTTTATTATAAGGTGGTCACTTTTTATACATCGCACCATACTACAGTCGCACACAATAACAACTACCTGGAATAAGATGTCTCATATAAATGCTTGCTTCTTTAGAAACTTGAGGATTTTGATGTAGGAAATTTACTAGGATATGCTCAGTGTACCACCACATTATTGATATTATTATTGAGAATATTGTTGATATAATGCATGATGTTTGTAGATAAATTCCCAACATTTTGTAGTTTTTTGCTCCATATGCTTGCCCACATAATGTCTCTAGTGCGACACTTAGCCCTGTCTACAATTTCATAAATAAAATCATTAGATGGGTTAAAAAAAATTAAAAATTGAGAAATAGTAGAACTATATTTAATGAGAAATTCTTGGGTACAGTCGATGTATAACGTCATTATATCCTCTAATGAAAGAAAAATTTGCAATTGACAATACACCGAATAATAAAATATAATAAAAATAAAAATGACGCGTTCTCATTGATTAGGATAGACAATATTATAATTATCTGGTATACTTTGAAGTCTTCAAATTTGATATATAAAGATTGTAAATGAAGACCATTGTAATTGTACCACAGCCCAAGGAACAGGTTACGGGTCCAGGCCGGCGGCCGCTAACACCTCATCTCTATCTAATTACACAATTATTACGTGCGAGGCACAACTTTGTTTCTTATGTAAATGTAAATGTGTATTTTAAAGTACTAGTCATAACGGAAAGCAGTGGCGGAGCCAGGTTTGAAGTCAGCGGGGCAAAAAGAATTAGCGAGAGTCAAGGGAGATTTGTACAAGGTAATTTTGAAAAAAATCGTAAATTTTAGCGAAATTTTTTGAAATTTTCAAACGTCATAAACGAAAATGTCAAGATCAAAGTGGACTAACCATGAAAGCGAACCCGGTAACTGCGGCCCAAGAATTGGCAAGAGTAGAACCAGCAAGCTGAAGCTCACCAAGGTGTCCGACGAACATGACCGCGACAAGTGGGAACAAATAGTTAGATACATTGGTTAACACCATTGGTGTCGCGAAGTCGATCTGTTTCTTTGCCTCTTTCACGTCCACAAAATTGCTTAACCACATATCATACCCCATTCTTTGATTTTGTATATTCCGAGTTTTACACAAATTCTTGTATATTACCGTCTTATCTTAAGACCATCTTAAGATAAGCTGAATAATGACGTGTTTGTGACGAGTTTGTTGGATTTTTGCTCTCATTCCTTACTTGAACCATATGTCGTATTCTCGTCTCAGTGCATGTGTTTAGACTATTTGTTTACTTTTAATTGTTTAATAAAATGATTTATATTGTTTTATGACAAATTCTCTTGTTTAGTCCTTATCAACCAAAATTAAAACCTCACATTGTCTTATTACAAGAAAATATAATTTTAAATCAAACTTTAAATGATAATCAACCTTTAAGTTGAGTAGTTGTTTAAGGGAAATAAAGTATCTAGGGCGGTTTTGTTATAAAGATGATATATGTTGTACATATAGGCACAATTTTTTTTCTTTTACTCAATCGGGTAAAGGAAATTGGAGTGAGATAATTGTAACACGTCTCATCCACAAGGATGAAAGATAGGAAAAAATGAAATTTGTTTAAACCACTTCATTCTCTTGACTTCTACATCTCATTCTTTCATTCTTCTTATTAAAAAGAATGTAAGTTCCGCATCCAATCAGACGGTGCTCTTTAAGAAATTCATATAACTTATGGAGTGCGATGTAAATGCGACAATGCATGAATTGTGAACATTCCAATCCCTTATCTTCCCCTTACATTATTCTTAGCTCAGGCGTGGAAACGGCTCCAATCCCGGGTAGTGATGAGACTTGAAATTTTTAAAATGTAGAGCTTGATTAATACTCCCTCCGTCCCGGTCATTTGTTTACCATTTCTATATTTGGGTGTCTCATTCATTTGTTTACCTTTCTATATTGGGAAGGCTTTTGATGAGTAATTTCATCACCCAATGGGACTATTGTCCACTTGTCATCTTATGACACTACCCACAAATGGTCCCCTCCCCTTTCCTTGGTCTTTGTGCCAAAAGCAAAGGTAAACAAATGACCGGGACGGAGGGAGTACTAAGTATATTGATAGATGAATCATCTCAACCAAAACCTTAAGGTGATGGTTGAGGCCCATATATTATAGTTATATTCTATTATGCCTCCTCACTCGAATGCCCGTTGGGCTTGAAGAGTGGATGGTTAGTGCACAGGCTCCCCATTCCATGTGCTTGGTTTTTCCACTTGGTGATTTTCGAGATTGGGAGCTGCCAGGGTTTGAACACGTGACCTCTGGTCACTCTGGCTCTGATACCATGATAGATGAACCATCTCAACCAAAACCTTAAGGTGATGGTTGAGACCCATATATTATAGTTATATTCTATTATATATTATTCCTTTTGCTGATCAATGATTCAAAGAGCGAGATAATAAACAATTATAAGTGTTTACACAAATTGAATTTTTTATTAAAACAAAAAATAAACCATCGTAACTATAAATATGAGCTTTCTCTTTCGCACATGGACCACTATGTTTTCTATGAATAACTCAAAATTTCACAATTCAATACAACAACAACAACAACAACATGAGATAGCCTTAGTAGTTTGTACCAAAATGATAATTCAACATGCCATATGTGGAATGTTTAAAAAGTAAAAGTTCTAGAAAAACATCTTGTACATCATTTTTGTGCTTGTGCTTGAGGATTAGCAAATACGGAGTATCATGTACGGAGTGTATATTTTTGAGTTGTCAGAAACTCGCAATATAATTCATCTGCCTATACGGCAAATCGTAATCATAGATACTTCATCTGTCTTATTCATTTGCTTGTCTTTTATATTATTTGTGAAAAGTATTTTAATCAAATGCAAATAAATAATTGAGACTTAGGGAGCATATATACCCTTACAATTGGATGATAGACAGACGTTAACGACCATGACCATGAGTGGATTTAATCTATTTGCAAAGCTTTAGTGTACGTAATAATGGAATCTAACACATCAATTATAAATGAGATGATTTTACCTTTTGTGGAAGCTAACCCTGTTAATTCACCTGAGCCATATTAGCAGCATCCTATCAAAGCACATATACTAACAAATATATAAATCTACAAACATTAAAGTAGAGAGAGTAATCGATAGGTGATACTTTAACCGGCTCAAGTGTCTCATGAGATATCGTCGTATCTTAAATAGACGGATATCTAGCTCTTTGAAACTGTAAAAGTACAAAGAAAATTTCATTATAGATTATTTATAGACGACGGAAATGAGGGTTGTTGTTTATGAGAACCCCAAGGAACAAAAAATGTAAGACAACACAATTTCTACATTCCTAGAGTGGGATGAATTTTATGAGAGTATATTATAGAGTACAGAGTATTAGAAAATAGTGATTGTTAAAAGCAACATATTGCAACTTTAGAGAGGCTCAATTAAGGTTATATAAAATAAATGAGAGTTTGAGAGGTGGAAGATAAAAAGATCATGTGTTAGACAAATTATTAAGGATCATAAATAACTTGATCTTTTTATGATCAGTTATGGAAGATGGAACGTTAGAATTGTGAATGATATAAGTTGGCAATGCGAGAGCCGAGAGATTTAGTCAATCGGAAGTTAACTATGGTGATAGATTCCAACGTTTCCAAGGCTGCCACGTAGGATTTTAGTATTTGTAATGTTGCCATGTAGATTTCTTAGTTTGTCTTTTAATTATATTTATAGATTAGCTCAAACGTGAAAATGTAACAATCAGACGTTATATGAGACGGTTTTATTAAGGTGTTGTTAATAAAACTTAGTATGGATGTCAAATGTACGGAGTAACAATAGTATCACTGTGAATCAAACACTATTATATGAGATGGTTTTATGAAGACCTTCTGAAATTAAGTAATCATTGAACATTTATTTTACTTTGTCAACAACAACAATAACATTACCTCATAACACCTTAAAGGCTCCAGTACATTGCGAGAGGGTGTATGATATAATACGCAACCTTACTCTTGTGTTCGCAACACAAATGAGATGTTTTCGAATAACCCGAGATAAAAATTGCGTCGATAACTGTATCGGAGGACCGTTGTTTTCACAAGAGAAAGAAACATGACTATTTTAATGAGCCATTTTAATTTATTTAATCTCAATTCAGAACAAATGAGTCTTTGACTTATCAAGCTAATTTATTTATTTTTATAATATTGTTTGATAAGAGTATATGAATAGGTGGTCCATTAATGTAAACAATGTAGTGTATCAAATTGTCTAGATAAAATATAAGGTTATATAGGTAAAAATAATTATCATATGTTAAGCTACTATTAGAACAGTGATCATATATAAGACGTTCATATAGAAGAGTTGTTGGAAACTTGGAATCACGATAATAGATTTTGAATCTGATCTGTAGGAGTATATATATGTAGAATCCCAACCTCTGGGTGAACATACGATTTGGTACGCCTTGACCCATGAGTCAAAAATCGAAACTAATAAGCAATAAAAAGGACAGTATATCTACATATTTACGGTTCATTGTCGGAAAAACGTACTCATAATGAGTTAATGACCATCCTTAGCCTCAGTTCACAGACACAATTCACTAAAGCTTGATGGCGCATAATATACACAATGTAGTATGTTTAATCATGTCTGCACAGAGGTAAGTCCTGAAAACACTCCAATCGTGTTATAAGAGTCGGTGACTATCGATATCAATCACTACCACAGTTAGATTAAAAAAACTTGAGCTGGCATCGTCCACAGTCCACACATTCATGGTGCAACTGAGATCAGATCGATAGAATCAATTCTGTCATCAATATCGGAACCATATTTTGATACACGTTTAGAAACCTGCTATGAGCAAGTGAGATCTAAGTACTGCCTAGAATCTCAACCATAAAAACTTAGGAACTAGTACTTTTAGCAGTAAGTGGATTGTAAGTTTTTGAGTTTATTAATTTGAACATTAAACTCAAAAAAATTACAATAAAACTCAAAATACATCACATATAAAATTTAAAATATAATTTATAAACTTTAAAAAACTCGAAAAAAATGCATAAAACTCAAATTCATACTAGTGTGAGGTTGTACATCCGATGTATAATCCTTTTTCCTACTTTTAGCTAACCCCTACATTTAGCTAAACTCGAACTGTGAATGATCAATATATGTGTTTCTCTTTCTCGAGTTGAGAACGATCAATACACAGACCGAAAAGAGAAATCTAATTGAGGAAAAGAAAAATAACTTTGTATTCACAATTTGTCAATACATACATAATTGAATCAGTAGGTCTTGCTTGCGACGGATCGGATCTTGCGATGGGTATTTTGTGAGAGAAAATGGGTAGAGGGGACAAGGTGGGCACCCCCCATGTGCTTCTCCACTCACCCTTGATGGGTATTTTCTGAGAGAATATGGTATCCGTCTTAAGCTTGCGACGGATATTGTCCGTCACAAATGAGAATTTGTGTAATTAAATAGCTCAAAGTAGTGGAAATTTCTCAATAGTTTGTTCTTCATCTATATTTACCAATCTTACTTTGTCTAATTCAACTGAATTAGGAGTTAATGTGTGATTATCATGCAACTCAAGTGCACTCCATTTCTTGAAGTAAGTTACTAGAAAAAGAGCAAAAGTTTGTGATCCAATGCCACATATTAAGCCAACCCAAAGTCCCTGAAATAAAAAATGAATAAATGAATCAAATTTGATTTCCAATGTATTTTTATTATTAAAAAACATAATCACCTTTTATTCTTTAAAAAGTCAAGTCTATGCTAATAGATTTGAACCTAAATCGAGTATCACCTTCCATAATTTTACCTGCTGAGTAACTGACATTTGCCTTTTCAAACAGGTTTTTGTCTTTATAAAATGATCAAATATGACCTTGGACACATACTCGTGTTATATACTTCATAGCGTGTTACCTTGGCATAAAATTGGAGCTTAAAGGCGAGCAAGCAAGCAACCGGGATGCATATGCCAATGTAGGAGCTCAAATTTATGAAGGTTGTTAAATTTTGCCATCCACTTCCCCTACTAACTCCTACCAATTGAAAATAATTACTCATAAGTAAAATGTATGTAAGGTAACAAATGTTTTAAACGGGAAATAATCTGGGGCCGACTATCATGAATCATTTTAAAAATAGCGTACCTGATAAAACGCCTTGTATAGAGTCCAATGATATTGAGATGCACATTAAAGGAGTCATTGAGGTAAAGGAGTTGATAATGTTGATGTCGTCACTAAATAAGCTAGCCCATTTTTCGTGGCCGAACCCTAGTGCTAGAAGTATAATAGCCGTTAGCGCGATTGAGAGCTTCATGGTTACACCCATGGCATGCTTAGCTAGGTCTGGTCTCATGGCTCCAAGCTCATTTGATACCCTTGTGCTGCATTTTATTCAAGAGCTTCAAAGTTACACCTTTGTAATTACTTATGATATTTGGATGCAAAACAAAAATAGAATAGTATTACACCCTATGATTATTGTTTTCCTCTGTAGTAAGATGTTAGAATAAAGCAAAATAATTCTCGGAACGATCTGTATTTTATTTTATTTATATACTCCATATAAAGTAGTCGGTCTTCTTAAACTTAAAACGAATCAAATATGTTAGATGAGACAAAAATAGCATGCTTAGACTAGCAAAAATTCGTCTCATCGATGCAAGTAAAATGTTATTTGATCCGTTTAAAACTTAAAAACAGATATTTCCGCGCATGCATGTAGCTAGTTTAAGAATTAAGATTACCTTATTGCCGCACTTAAACCGTAGGTAATGCTGTAACTAATTGATTGTGTACCTATACTGTTAGCATGAAGAATATAAATTTAGGATAGGCCTTGAAAAACTTGATATGTATATGTATATAACCTAGAGAGGAATTAATACAATTCCTCAGTTGCAGTCAATTGTTTACCTCTTTAAATTAACGTATACAAATAATTGAGACGCGGGTGTAACAGTTTATACCTCATTGCGACAATAGATGTGCTTGTCTCAGAATTTGGCAAAAGCCCGGCTGCCAATATCAGGAACTCGAAAGCCCAATACTCTAGACTGCATAAATTTTTACAAAAAAGTATTCATGAGCGGTGGACTCATGACATGGATTTAAATCCAGTTAGGATCATAATCGCTTCTTTACACCGGGGAAAAAATCATAATTACCAGACCATAGCCGCAGAAGATAGAGCCAACTTCAAGTTAACAAAAACACAAGGAAAACACTCCTTAGACATTCCTCTCCAAGTTCCCATCAATTTCTTAGAATTACTCACATAAACCATAAGCATTAAAACCGAAATCCACAACGAAATCGAGATTGCAATCGGAGCTCCACGAAACCCGAGAGACGTGAGTCGAACCAAGACGTAAACAAGGCCAATATGTCCCAATAAAGGGATAGTTGAGCAAATGACCAAAGGCCAAACCACAGATTGTGTTTGTAGAAACCTCATCATATTTTGAAAAATCCCAAATGCAAATATTCCTGCAATACACAAAGTATAAGAACGTCATACGATGTGACCGCGTAAAAAGTGACTATTTTATATTAAATAGTTATCATATTTTATTTTATAACAACCACTTTTAAAAAGTTGTCACTTTTAAACATAAAATGATCATTGTTTATTATAAGGTGGTCACTTTTAATTTATACATCGCACCATACTACAGTCGCACACAATAACAACAACTACCTGGAATAAGATGTCTCATATAAATGCTTGCTTCTTTAGAAACTTGAGGATTTTGATGTAGGAAATTTACTAGGATATGCTCAGTGTACCACCACATTATTGATATTATTATTGAGAATATTGTTGATATTATGCATGATGTTTGTAGATAAATTCCCAACATTTTGTAGTTTTTTGCTCCATATGCTTGCCCACATAATGTCTCTAATGCGACACTTAGCCCTGTCTACAATTTCATAAATAAAATCGTTAGATGGGTTTAAAAAAAATTGAGAAATAGTAGAATTATATTTGACGAGAAATTCTTGGGTACAGTCGATGTATAACGTCATTATATTCTCTAATCAAGGAAAAAAATTGCAATTGACAATACACCGAATAATAAAATATAATAAAAATGACGCGTTCTCATTGATTAGGATATACGGGTATACTTCGAAGTCTTCAAATCAATATATATATATATATATATATATATATATATATATCTATCTATATTATTAAAGGAAGCTTTTTTCGAGCGATTATAGAGTCTCCAACTTTTGCGAATGACTTTCGAGAGTCTTAAATTTTATAAACCACTAAATATTAAGAAAATTAATTAAGAGTTATTATCCATCAATAGTATTTCACGAAGACTAAAATTAATATAATAAAAATAAGATAAGGATAGAGTTCACCTAATTTTGAAATAACTTTGTGGTAAAAGTTACTATATATATAACCTTCACGAACAAACAAATATTTCAGATGTAATTTATTTTTGAGTGCAAGTAGATTAGATGATTCTTTTTGTTTTCGTATGCGTGCTTATTGTGTTCAAGTAGCAAGTTCTATCTTAGCCAGTGTTTAGTGTTTAGAGTTATCATTTGTGCTAATAATGCATGTTTGTGTTGAAATTTCAGGTACGAAAAAAATTACGATGATTGTTGGAACTCATGGATGGAAATTATCAACTAATCTACACCTTGCCAACATCACACCATTGTTTTATTTGGTAAAATTATTGTCTTGGTCTGAATGCATTTTTAGATAGTTAAATTGCTATGATAGACTAATTTGTCAATTGTCATTAGTAAACATATTTAATATAGCTCCGAACGCCTTCTTTTTCCAGTTTTAAAATCCATTTTTTATAATTAAGACATATTTAATATTAATATTTTAATCATATTAAGTGGTTACATTAACTATATTGACTTAATTATAAAATTTAAGTTATTTTACAAAAATCAAGGTTATAAAATTTATATAAAATTAAGTTTTAAATTATTTTTCTTATTTAAAGTACTGGAAATAAAAGATATTACGTAATATTGTAGATGATCGATACTAATGAAAAGAAAGATGGAATAATTTCTCTAGGAGATAGTGTATTACTGTTGGAATCAATAAAAATTACTACAATTTATAGCTACTGTATTTGAATTAGGAGACTTTACATGAGAAGGATTATAATAGATCTAACACTCCGTCCTAACATCTATCATAACCATGTATATCAGTGGTATTATTATATGCTTTAACTATAGAGTATATTAAATACGGCGTAAAAGATAATAATATAAGAATTTTATAGTAATCTTTTTGCTAGAGTTTGTATTGAAATAAGGTACGGAGTATATTGATCTTCTATGTATAAAAGGATGCGTTTACTTCATATTCCATTATTGATATTTGCTCATTACTATCCTGATTCATGCACTATATATGTAAGATTAATTGATGAGGAAAAAAAAAACTACTCCGTAATCAATTAAACAATTGAAGTAAGAAGAGGTCTCACTAAATGTCATGAGCCTATATGAAGATGATAAGGTCAATATATTAGTTTTGACGTAACATTGGATATTATATTTCGTAAATCACGTATTTATATATATAATTTATCTTCAGTAGTTTTGCGTATCACATACTCAGTACGCCAATATGGTTTATACATTTGTATATCTAATGACTTGTGTTAAAAAAATATACAAAGTATAGAAACTCATATTATTTGCGCATATACTTGGTGTAATTTTTAGCATATTAGTTGTCCCACATTGAAAGATAATATAAGTAGTAAAATTGTCCCACATCGAAAAATTATCATAAGGTGGAGTGATCATAAATATGATCAGCGAACATGGTTCTAAACTATTTTTTAATATTGTTAATAAACGACTTTAAAAATTTAATAAATGACTTAAAATATTTTTTTTATTATTCTAATATAAATATAATAGTTTAGTAGCGCAGTTGAGAAATAAATATTATATAGAATAAGATGGTGTACTACTTAGTTTGTTATTAGTCCCACGTTGAATAATAATGTGTGTGTGGTGAATATATTATCTATAGATAGTAAATTGTCGTCCCAGATCGAAAAATTCCTATAACATGGGGTGATCTTATGATTATAAATAGGAGTCATTCTTGAATAATAATGTGTGTGTGGTGAATATATTATCTATAGATAGTAAGTTTCTTAAAAAATTGTATTATAATGTCACAATAGTGAAATCTACATCATTAAAAATTAATTTAGAAAAGCATCATAAATTGTAATTTTGATGATACACTGCTTCATGTGATAAAATTCCCACATTAAAAAATAATATATTTGTGGTAAAAATATATACTAAGGTGTAAATTGTAAAATTATCCCATATCGGAATATATCATGAGGTGGAGTGATCATAAATATGATTATAAATAGGATTCATATTAGTCTTTTAAGTATATATTGTCTTAATGAACTCTTAAAAGTTTGTATTATTATCTCCACAATAGTGAAATTTACATCATCAAACTTAATTTAGAAATTTAGGAAAGTATTATATAAGTAATAATTTTGATGACTTAGTTATTAATAAGTTATTTGTCACACATTGAGATACAATACAAGTGTGGTAAATATACTACGTATAAATAGTATAATTGTCCCAAATCGGAAAATTATAATAAGGTGGGGTGATCCTATAATTATAATTAGAAGTCATCCTTAGAACTTAGATATCAAGCAAAAGTTTTTTGAGTATCTTAAATATTGTCTTAGAGAGCTTTTAAATGTTTGTATCCAAGTTAATAAAACTTACATAGTAATACATATAAATGGTAGAATTGTCTCATATCGGACAATTACCATAAGGTGGGGTGATCAACCCAGAGTCTTTTGAGTTCTTAAGCATCATTGTCTTAGAGAACTTAATTCTAAAGTAATTTAGATCATTTTTTGGGTCATAATATAGATTAAATATAACTTTGATCCTGACAAGGTTGGTAATAAAGTAGAAGTTGAATCAGTACATCAATATAATTTTATGGAATATATTTTATTAAAGTCTTAAAACTTCAAAAGTTTATTTTTATAAGTTAATTGTTATAGGAAAATTATAAAAAAACATTATCGTAGACCCGTGCATCGCACGGGCATGAAATCTAGTATATATATAAAAGAGGCTTTTTTCAGGCAACGAGAGAGTCTCCAACTATTTCAAAACACTATTTTATTTTTTATTGATAAAACTACCTTTTTATTGATAAAACTACCTTACACATAATTTTATTAGGCTAATTAAATATTATATAAAATATATTATTATATAAAGATTGAATTTTAATATTATCAACTTTTCAACATCATATTCATACATATATTTTCCAAGTTATGGTTAAACTCTTAAATTTTGATTATATTTTTTAAATTAATTATTTTCCTAATAATATTATCAACTTTTCAACTTTTTAGAAACTCTTTAAATAAAAGTTAAATTCATAACTATTATTTGTCCCACATTGGAAAATAATGTAGATGTGCTAAAAATATTACATATAAATAATAGAATTTTCCCATATTGGAAAAATAATAAAGTGGGTAATGCTATGATTATAAATAGGAGTTATCCTTAAACCTTATGTATCAACCAAAAATTAACATAAGGTGAGTGATCCTATGATTAAATATAGGAATCATTCTTGGACCTTATATAACAAACTAAAATCTTTTAAATCTCTTAAGTATTGACTTAGAGGTCTCTTAAAAGTTTGTCTATTATTATCTTCACAATTGTTAAATTTACATCATCAAAAATTAATTTTAAAAGGTATTATTAAAAAAAATTGAAGTATTGTAAAAAAAATATGAAGATAATATTAATTAGATTCGTGGTGGAAAAAAACCCTGAAAAGTATAGAAACTCATATTATTTGAACATATTTGGTGTAATTTTTAGTATATTATTTGTCATACATTGAAAAATAATGTAGTTGTGGTGAATATATTACCTATACATAGTAGAATTATCTCACATCAGAAAATCATCATAAGGTGGGTGATCTTATGATTACAAATAGGAATCATATTTGGAACTAAAGTTTCAACCCAAATTTTATTGTTTTACACAACTCTTAAAATTTGTATTATAATTTTCACTATAGTGAAATTTACATCATTAAAAATTAATTTAGAAAAGTATCATAAATAATAATTTTGATGGTAAACTATTTAATGTGTTATTTGTTCCATATTGAAAAAAACAATGTAGGTATCGTGACTTGTGAATTTATACTACGTATAAATATCAAAATTTGTACCACATTAAAAAATTATCATAAAGTGGAGTGATCATAAATATGATCATCGCACGAGCTTTTAAACTACTTTTTTATATTGTTATGTTAATAAATGACTTTAAAAATTTAATAAATGACATTTAAAATATATTTTTATTATTCTAATATTAATATAACAGTTTAGTAACAGTTAAAAATAAATATTATGTTAAAAAAGATGGTGTAATACTTCGTTTGTTATTAGTCCCACATTGAAGAATAATGTATATGTGGTGAATATATTACTTATAAATTGGAAATTGTCCCACATTGAAAAATTATTATAACATAGGGTGATCCTATGATTATAAATATGAGTCATACTTGAATTTAGGTATAAACCTACAATTTTTTAAGTCTCTTAATTATTGTTTTGGAGAGCTCTTAACAAAATGGAATTATAATAGTCACAATAGTTAAATTTACATTATTAAAAATTAATTTAGAAAATTATCATAAATAATAATTTTGATGATAAACTACTTAATGTGTTATTAGTCTCACATTGAAAAATAATGTATTTTTAGAAAATATATATACTAATCATGATTATAAATAGGAGTGATTTAGTCTCTTAAGTATTGGTTTAATGAACCTTTAAAATTTTGTATTATTAAAACAACACAAATTCTTATTTCAGACGGAGGTATCCGTCTTAAGCTTAAGACGGATACCATATTCTTTCACAAAATACCCATCAAGGGTGAGTGGAGAGCACATGGGGGGAGCCCACCTTGTCCCCTCTACCCATTTCCTCTCACAAAATACCCGTCTTAAGATCCGACCCGTCTTAAGCAAGACCTACTGTTAAAACAATAGTAAAATTTACATAATCAAACTTAATTTAGAAAATTTAGGAAAATATCCTATATAAGTAATAATTTTGATAGTGTACTACTTAACAAGTTATTTGTCCCACATTGAAATATAATACAAGTGTGGTAAATATATTACGTATAAATAGTATATTGTCCTATATTAGAAAAATATCATAAGTTAGGGTTATCCTATAATTATAAATAAGATTCATCCTTGGAACTTAGATATCAACCCATAATCTTTTGAGTCTCTTAAATACTATCTTACAGAGCTATTAAAAATTTGTATCCACATTAGTGAAACTTACATCATCAAAAATTAATTTAGGAAAATATCATTAAAAAATAAAGTGAAAAATATTTTATTTATCTCAATATACATTTCCTATATTATATTCAAGTGGTGTTTATAATTTGTATATAAAATTTTTTACATTCAATTCACAAAAACTATAGTGAAAATGAGTCATCTTTCAACTTAGATATTCACCCAAAATGTTTTGAATCTTTCAACTATTATCTTTCAGAGATTTTAAAAGTTTGTATTATTATTTCTACCTTAATGAAATTTACATCATCAAAATTAATTCAAGAAAGTATCATATATAATAATTTTAATGGTAACTACCAAATTTGTTATTTGTCTCACATTGAAAAGTAATGTAAGTGTGGTGAATATAATATGTATAAATTAGAAGAATTGTCCCACATCAGAGAAATATCATAAGCTGGGATGATCACACGATTATAAATAACAGTCGTCCTTGAAACTTAGAGATGAACCCAAAGTCATTTAAGTCTCTCAAAAACTCCATTCGTCCCGGTCATTTATTTGTTTGCCTTTATTTTAGGAGTATTTTAATCAAAGGCAAACAAATGATTAAGACGGAGAGAGTATTATTTTAGAGAGCTCTTAAAATTTTGTATTAGTTATGAAAATAATATAATTAGATTTGTGGTAAAAAAATGCTATCATTACAGTATAGAATTTCATATTATTTGCATATACTTTGTGTAATTCTTAGTATGTTATATATCTCACATTGAAAAACAATATATGTGTGGCGAAAATACTAATAACTATAAATAGTAGAATTGCTCCATATCGAACAATTAGCATAAGGTGAGGTGATCAACCCAAAATCTTTTGAGTTTCTAAAACATTGTCTTAAAGAGCTTAATTTTTAGGTACTTTGAATCATTTTTCGAGTCATAATATAGATCAAATATAACTTGAGTCCCGATAAGGTTGGTAACATATGTTTAAAATAGAATAAGTTGAATCAATATATCAATATTATTTTTTTAAAAATTACGGAGTATATTTTATTATAATCTTAAAACTTCAAAATTTTATTTTTATAAGTTAACTGTTATAGGAAAATTACGAAAATGACATTAACGTAAACCCGTGCATCGCACGGGCATAAAATCTAGTTTGATTATACATAAAGACCATTGTAATTGTACCACAGCCCAAGGAACAGGTCACGGGTCGGCCCGCTAACATCTCATCTCTATCTAATTACACAAATTATTACGTGCGAGGCATAACTTTGTTTCTTACGTAAATGTGTATTTTAAGGTACTATCCATAACGAAAAGCAGTGGTGGAGCCAAATTTGAAGTCAACGGGGGCAAAAAAAATTAGTGAGAGTCAAGGGATATTTGTATAAGGTAATTTTGAAAAAAAATCTAAATTTTAGCTAAAAATTTTGAAATTTTCAAACGTCAACACTCAACAGGGGCAAGCGCCCTTGCTTGCCCCCTCGCTCCACCACTAACAGAAAGGAAAATGTCAAGATTAAAGTAGACTAACCATGAAAGCGAACCCGGTAACTGCGGCCCAAGAATTGGCAAGAGTAGAACCAGCAAGCTGAAGCTCACCAAGGTGTCCAACGAACATGACCGCGACAAGCGGAAACAAATAGTTAGATACATTGGTTAACACCATTGGTGTCGCGAAGTCGATCTGTTTCTTTGCCTCTTTCACGTCCACAAAATTGCTTAACCACATATCGTACCCCATTCTTTGATTTTGTATATTCCGAGTTTTACACAAATTCTTGTTTATTACCGTCTTATCTTAAGACCATTTTCAGGTAAGCTTAATAATGACGAGTTTGTTGGATTTTTGCTCTCATTTTTTAGGAAAATAGATGAAGAAATTATATGGTGAATTGAGTTATGTATGTATTGTAAGGCAAGTCAACCAACAAATATATAACATTATTAATTATTAATTAATTTATTATTAGCGTGGATGTACTCATCTACAAAGATGATCTGTGATGTTGTGAATTTTAGAGTAATTAATTAAGAGTTGACGACTACTTAATTAGTTAATTTGGTTTAGGTTTTACATATGCACGGATTCTTATAAGAAACAGCTTCTCAATAACAATTAGCTCAAACGTGAAAATGTAATAATCAAACGTTGTTATATGAGACGGTTTTATGAAGGCGTTGTTAATAAAACTGATGTCAAATGTAACAATAGTATCACAGTGAATCAAACACTATTATATGAGATGGTTTTATGAAGACCTTCTAAAATTAAGTAATCATTGAACATTTATTTTACTTTGTCAACAACAACAATAACATTACCTCATAACACCTTAAAGGCTCCAGTACATTGCGAGAGGGTGTATGATATAATACGCAACCTTACTCTTGTGTTCGCAACACAAATGAGATGTTTTCGAATAACCCGAGATAAAAATTGCGTCGATAACTGTATCGGAGGACCGTTGTTTTCACAAGAGAAAGAAACATGACTATTTTAATGAGCCATTTTAATTTATTTAATCTCAATTCAGAACAAATGAGTCTTTGACTTATCAAGCTAATTTATTTATTTTTATAATATTGTTTGATAAGAGTATATGAATAGGTGGTCCATTAATGTAAACAATGTAGTGTATCAAATTGTCTAGATAAAATATAAGGTTATATAGGTAAAAATAATTATCATATGTTAAGCTACTATTAGAACAGTGATCATATATAAGACGTTCATATAGAAGAGTTGTTGGAAACTTGGAATCACGATAATAGATTTTGAATCTGATCTGTAGGAGTATATATATGTAGAATCCCAACCTCTGGGTGAACATACGATTTGGTACGCCTTGACCCATGAGTCAAAAATCGAAACTAATAAGCAATAAAAAGGACAGTATATCTACATATTTACGGTTCATTGTCGGAAAAACGTACTCATAATGAGTTAATGACCATCCTTAGCCTCAGTTCACAGACACAATTCACTAAAGCTTGATGGCGCATAATATACACAATGTAGTATGTTTAATCATGTCTGCACAGAGGTAAGTCCTGAAAACACTCCAATCGTGTTATAAGAGTCGGTGACTATCGATATCAATCACTACCACAGTTAGATTAAAAAACTTGAGCTGGCATCGTCCACAGTCCACACATTCATGGTGCAACTGAGATCAGATCGATAGAATCAATTCTGTCATCAATATCGGAACCATATTTTGATACATGTTTAGAAACCTGCTATGAGCAAGTGAGATCTAAGTACTGCCTAGAATCTCAACCACAAAAACTTACATAAGTCTGTTATAAACTTATAATGTGGGATAGATCTAAGACTGTTAGAAACCGTCTCATACAATAATCATTAATCATTAAACACCGACGCATTTCACAATAGGAATTAAAACATACAAGCCAAAGTACATTTCTGCATAAATATACCGGTTATATCTATCGTTTATTTCAGGAATACTAGCACATTTATGTGCATTATAGCCTTATAGGCACAAATCAGCAGCTTATCAGTAAAAGAAAAAAAAAACTTACACATTGCATTGGTCACTAAGTAGTAAACCTGACATGTTTTGATAGAACAGCAACATCAATCTGTCTTATCCGTTGCAGGAGGCGGTGCTGCTGCGGCTGCTGGTGCTGCTGCTACAGGTGCAACTCCTGAACCGCCGATTTTCTTTTCCTTCGGTTTTCCCTTTTGAGGCTTCATGAAACAAAAACACGAGCAACACGGGCACTGAAACAAGAACTTCATTGCTTTAACAATTTCCGTCAATTAGTCTATCGTCGAGTATTTTTCTACCTACCCAACTTCAGACTCGAAAGAAAGGCAATGGCAAAAGTTTCAAGAGCACTCTCCTTTTAGCATGTTCTTTCTAGCATTATCTTCTACTTTACTCCTAGTCATTCTTAGGTCAAGTTGGTAATTTGCTTAACCATTGGATCCCATAAACATCACCATCAAAGTCCCACACAAAAGAAACTGTCAATAATTTCAGCACATAAAATTGGGTACAGTTGATTTATCTTGTCACGGGTTACAAATTATGAAGGACAAAATGTCAAATGTAACCATTTTATGATAAAAAGTAACCATCCATAAATTCTTATTTGTCAAATAACGGTAACCATTTTATCATAAAACGATAACAATCCATATAAATTCTTTATTCATTAGATAATGGTTACATTTTATCATAAAAAATAGTCACATATGGTATACATTTGTGGCTTGTGGGCCAAGATCATAAATGGCTGATTTTAGGGACTATGTTTGTCCAATGAAATAAAAAAAGGGGCATTCCTTGTTATTCCTTTTCGTCGAAAAAAACAATTTTTAGAGCTGGCCAGCAGTATCTAAGGGACTCTTTAGAGGACTGGTTTTCGGGTGCGGCTATTTCCTAACGCCGCCCAATCACATTATTTTGCCGAACTTTACCATAACATCCTTTTGACAAATATAATGATGTCTATTTATGAATTCTTTTCTCCCGATATAATGATAAAATTTGACAAAATAATGAAAATATGGTGAGTAGCAAGTGTGGCTATCAGCTTCGGTGTCAATTGTCCCAATTTGGCTTTGATAGTCAATTGACATCAACCATAGATGATTGCTCCAACATCAAAATATACGTAGAGATACGATGTAAAATCTGCATGCTTGACTTATCACACCAATTTTCATACTACTACGGAATAGTTTTTAGAAGTTCCAACTATTACACAACAACATTACATCAGTGCCTCAATGACTCCCTTAAAGTGCGGGGAGGGGGGAGGATCTACGCAGTCTTACCCTTGTGTTAGCAACACAAAGAGACAGTTACCAAATGACCCAAGATGAAAATTGCGTCGAAAACTATATCAAATGACTGGTACTGCACAATATAAAGAAGCGCAATTACTTTTGTGAGCCATTCGGAACTAAAAAGTAATGAATCTTTGGCTCCATAGAAAAATGGAACGAAACTCAAACTATTATAAGGCTAAAAAAATATCGGTGAAAGTCGTATCATTCTGACTAATAAAAATCATATGGTATTAATAAATATGGGATGATAGAAGTACTATTCAACTTGTGAGTAACAGAGCTCAAAGTAGGCCATCCATTATAAGCAGTGGACAGTGGTATAACTGTATAAGATCATGAAATTTATTAAACACAACACTGATCAAAACAGAAATTAACACACGAACTATTATTGTAGAAGACCGTCATTAGCGTCATGCAGTGTGAGTCAGTCCTTTTATATATAAAAAACACTCATTTATTGGTATAATAAATGAGTGTTTAACCAATAAAAAAACCGTCTCACGTTGTAAAACCATCTTATTCTATAACGTGTGTCATCACACATTTATAAGAGTTTATGTCGACTCTGAAATCTAACAGTCAGAAAGAAAATTCCTAGTAAGTAGGCCAAGACACTCAAACAAGGTAAGGACATGTTTTCCTACCAAGAGATCATTTTGCCTTCATGCAGAAGGCTAACTTTGCATACAAAGACACTCAAATCCAGATATTAAGATGCGTGGACTGCTACATCACTCATGTCGTTTCTATTTAGAGCGGTGTCAGGACCGCCATGTGCTAACGATTGCATATGTCCCATGATGCAAAGGGCTTCATACCTTCATACATCACATCGGCTGAATATTTACTCTCTCAGTTTACATCTTGCTACATGGTTAAAAATTTTAATAGGTTATTTACGTTTTTATTTTAGACAAGTTTCGTTCACTAAATTGGCAGTTTTGCCCCTGACTGACCCATATTTTAGTCTCACACGATCGTAAGGATGTAAAAGTATTTAACTCCAAAGAAAACCATTAACCTTACTTGTATTTAATCCTTCAACTTCATCCTAGAAGCAAATGTAAGCTGCCTAACGGAATAGAGGAACTAATGTATATTGTGGGGTGTGACGATCATATTTTAGGTGGGCATATCTAATGGTTTGGTGACGGCCCCATATTGTGTGTAACAAGGACTGACAATATGGTTATATCACTAGGCTGTAAACCACAGCGCAATCGAGCTATAAATATAATTTTTACAGTTACTGAGACAATACTTCAAGGCTGTATCGGGTGCATCTATGGCATAGGGCTGGTTTGGCCCGCACTTTTGTGTGGCTCATAATGGCATAATTGACCAAGATTAGGCCGTAACTACCAATGTAAAGAGAAATGATGTGTTTACCTTAGTTTTACAGAAAACAGATAAGTAATTTAGAGTCTTGCTGCTTTCTTGGTTGATGTTGGTGCTTTCCGGTAGTCGTACACTCCAACGCCTGACTTTCTACCAAGACGACCAGCATCAACGTATTGCACAAGAAGCGGACATGGGGAATACTTAACGTCCCCAAGCCCGGCATGAAGGACCTTCAATATGGATAAACAAACATCCAAGCCAATGAAATCTGCGAGCTCCAATGGACCCATTGGCTGATTTGTTCCCAGCTTCATGCCCACATCTATGTCCTCCTTTGTAGCCACCCCGGTATATAATGTAAAAAAGGCTTCATTTATCATGGGCATAAGGATTCGGTTTACAATAAATCCTGAATAGTCCCGGGAGCAAACCACTGTCTTCCCGAACCTGACAAATCAAAATATTTACGTGAAGGTTGATTTACCATATATAAAGTCTTTAAGAACAGATGAAATGAACACAAAAAACAAAAATATAAAGACAGGTGGTTTCGTCGATGGGTGAGGGTAGTTAGAGGATGGTCCTCGGAGGAGGCCGGAGGTGGTGGTAGCGCGAGGTTGAGGAGAGAAATAAAATGTATATGGTGGATGTAAGGATTTCTACTCATATGGTTAGGAAGATAAGATGGTCTCGCTCTAAAACTATTCAAATATAAAACTAGATGGAAAAGGGGCAAATCTGCTAAAAAAAGTTCAATGAAAACAGAATTAGACGCGCAAGATTGATTTAACTCGTGGCCAAAGGTTGTTAATATAGCGGAACTTAAAGAACTATTTCACCAAGAGAAACACCAGTCATGTACACCCAATGAAAGATGGTAACAATTACCTCTCTGCCAATGTCTTTGTTACACTAAAAGTCTCATCAGACGTGTCTGCACCCCTTATAATCTCAACCAGTGTCATTATCGGAGGAGGGTTCATAAAATGCATGCCAATGACCTGCAATAGCAAAATGTTCTGGTTCATTTTTTAACACGACAAATTTCGATAGACTTGTCATCATGCAACAGGATTTGATCTCGCGTTAAAGCATCTAAGAAAATATAAGTTGGCAGCCTTAAAAGTTAAAACAGGAGGGCTAAATAAGCAGATTAAGGATGAGCAATGAAGAAGCAAACATGTTCTGAGTAAGCAAAGTGACGCTATTCTTCTGTTCTAGTCCATCTAGATTACGATGGAATAAACAATATGACTCACTCAACTGATTGCCCTTCTTTTTATAGGGAGATATCAGTTTTCCTACGCAATTCTTGACGCTCTTTTATGATGGGCCACTTGGAATTAGGAAACAATCATTTTTGTTGATAACACGCGGGTATTGCTGCGGACATCCAACCTCCCTGAATAACCTTGCGGCACTAGGGTGATGTAAGCAAACATGTTCTAAGTCATTCAAAAATCCTCAGGTTTCTGCCAAATTCTGCTTAAAATTTATGATGTCAAATGTGCAGAGAGCCAGAGATGAGGATTTGTTCCACAGACAGCTAAATAGCTGAACATTAGACGGTAGGACCCACCTGATTTGGCCGGCTTGTAACTGAAGCAAGTCGTGTTATGGAGATTGAACTAGTGTTTGAAGCTAATATCGCAGATGGTTTAGTTATCTTGTCTAGGTCCGAAAAAAGCTTTTTCTTAACAGCTTCTGACTCCGCAATTGCTTCAATAACAAAATCTGCAGAATGAAAATCCTCCAAACTGGTGGTACAGTGTAGACGCTTCGGAACATCAACGATGGTATCCTAACATGAAGAAAATAGTAACCATCAAAAACTGGCAAAGGGCTGAAAAACAAGTATAGAACTTGACACTCGAGTATTCAGGTCCATTAACCTGGCAATTAGCAAACATACTGCAAGTATGTTCAGATTACTCCATAAAAGAATTTCCGAGAAGGGACAATCTAGTACAAAAATATGGTGGTCCTTGTTTGAACTTTCAAGTCTATCGGGGTATTAAGATAGCATCATTTTAGGCTAACAAAAGGATAACGTTTGCAAATTCAGTAGAATATTTAAATTAATGCTTGTATGAATTATAGCGATAGCATAAATTATCTAAAAAGATTTCTTGGTTAATTAGTGGACACAATATTCAATTGTATGCATCGGCAGGCTCAAATCTTCATTGATATATAATTATATATGTAAGTATCTTTTTAATAGCTTGACATTTCTGACAAGTACCCATGTTCCATTGCGCACAACTAAATCGCCTCTACAAAATTTACAATGCACTGCTTCAAATTCCACGAGCTATTACTAGTTAACTGAAGATTTTTAGAATGTATCAGCTGCACCTGTCTTCACAGCTGGGCATTAATGTTTACATTTACGACAATCGTAACTACAACCGAGTAGTAACTTGAAAGAGATAGCTGATATCACTTTACAGTATTATTGACGGAAGTGACACGAACCTATAAAGGTGACAACTAGATGGAAAGTTATTTACATGTACTATCAAGTATCAACTGTCAAGTATTAAAAATCCATAAATGCTTACAACCCTAAAAAATGGTAAACAGTTGAATATATCGACAGAACAATTACCATGGCACCCTCGCTCACTTTTTTACTACCTCCCCATCTTAGTAAATATACTATCAGTTAAGGAAAACAAAACTACCTTCCTCACGTGATACCCCTTTTGATCATCATTTCCGTGTCGCTAATCTCTAACACCACCGACGACACAAAAACTTTTTCCCCTTTCTACGCAACCTTTGGATTTCCTCTATACCCTCTTAATCAACTCTAATTAGTAGCCATGATGTTGGTCGTCAAAATGTGAGAAGACGAAATTTCTAACTCCATCTCATTAATTCCCCAAATCCCCTTGTGCCCCTTTCTTCAAGCCACAAGAGCCATTCGTCACCGACAAACATAATTCCATTAACGTTGGCCGTGACCTCTCAACAACACCCCCAAATATTTAAGGTCAACTCATCAACTGTATCATCTACGGACACGTGTACAGTCCCACCCCCTCTCCACCAACGGACACCACCAGGTCAAACAATCAATAAATTGTAAAAGGACAATGTACTTTCACCTGTCCGATACCATTCATATCAGTCATGAGTAGGTTTAAATGTCTTCACTTAAAGCTTTAATGCAACTTACATATAATCACAAGTCATAACTCATAAACCACCAACCACAGCAGATACAAGTATACCACTTACATATCTTTTAAGCAACTAACAATCTCAAATTAGAGGAACTCCAACCAATCAAAATTCAAACTTTTCGGAAATTCATCTCCGATTGTACATCAAATCAACTCCAACAATAATCCAGTATTTACATGATCATTTCTTGATTCTAACACTTAAAGACTGAAACTTTGAATTACATACATAATCTATAAACCATCATATCGACAAAATTCAAGTTTGTAAAACTCCAAACCAAATAAAACCCGAACTTATTCAAACCCACCTTCAATTGTACACCAAATCAAGCTTTAACCAATACCCAAAACAAAAACATACAAAAAAACCAGTATTTTCATGATCATTTCTTAATTTTAACACACAAAAGACTGTGACTTTGAATCAATAACAAAGTAATTCCAAAGTTACAATACCTAGGAGCTAATCAAACTCCATTCAATACCCAAAACAAAAACATACTCCCCCCGTCTCCATCATTTGTTTACCTTTGATTAAAATACTTCTCGCAAAGAATAAAAAAACGTAAAACAAATGATTGGAACGGAGAGAGTACAAAAACCCAGTACTTGCATGATCATTTCTTGATTTCAACACACAAAAGACTGTAACTTTGAATCAATTGCACAGTCATTCTAAGGTTACAATACCTAAGAAAATTACCAAATCAAAGTTCAACCTATACCCAAAGCAAAAATATACAAAACCCAGTATTTGCATGATCATAAGACAAAAAAAGACTGTGACAATCGGTCTCTTTTGAGACAGCCATATCTGTCTTAAGATTAAAACGAGTCGAATCGCTATAATAATACCTGAGAAAGTTTGCCTTTGGAAATCAAACGTTGGATAGAATTGGTGATATTATTAGTAGCCCTTTGAAGAGCTTTTGAATCAGAATCAAGAAGCCAAACATGGAAGCCATGAACAGCAGCTAATTGAGCAATTCCTGAACCCATTTGACCTGCACCTACAACTCCAATAATTTCTAATTTCTCCATTTTTTATACAATATTTCAGTAATTTTGCACTATGATCAGTTTTTATCAAATTGCTTGAGTGTTTTGTTTTTTTGAATTTAATGTCCAACTTATCTGTCATGGTAGATTGGGACATTGGGTACATGAACTAGGAAAGGAAAGGACGTATCTTTTACATGTACGGGTCAAATTCCTGCAAATCCAAAATAGCGGGAACGGGTTAATTAGGTCAGGTTATTTCGAATTTCGGAAATTTGGGATGTTTATTTGGTAGGTTGTTATTATTAAATTAATATGGATATGGATATATTGTTTAATATGTGATAAATAAGTATTCAGGTAGGGTTAATATAAATTTTGGATCAAATTTATGGTCTTTTATCAGTTGTGGCCTTGTGGGTTAGGTAAAGATCGGGTTTTGGATGGGGTTATTTAGACGGGTCAGTTTTAGCATGTCTATGTCATACATACCAATAATATTGAAAGATATCATAATTAATTGTTTGTGTAAGGACAGCTAATTTAGACCTTGCTCTTTGAGACTTAACTTCAGTTCTGTTTGCATCATCTTAGTTCATCTATAAACTCATTTTAGTTTAATTTAATTCAACTCAGAAAATTTCAATCCAAATTAATAAGATCTGTACTGGTTGAAATTACTAGGATTTTCAAAAAGAAAATATATTGAAACTTTCTAAAACTAATTGATATGACGATAAATTAAATTTATCAAGTATGACTGTATGAGTAAGTCGGATTGTCTGGGTAAAGCTAGATAACTTAACTTGACTGAATTGAAGTGAAGAAGAATGGATTGGGAAGATAAACAAATTGAACTAAAAGGAACTAAGTATTCAAACTAAAGTGAATTTAGGCGATCTTTTATATCTGCTTCTCTAGAAGGTCTTCTTTCTTCTTTTTACAGACCGAGCTAAGCCTTTAGGTTGTTTAAGTAGGTTCGGCGGGATATGATATCCTCTTGCCACCTTTTGGCAAAGTAGGCTAGTGAGCAAGCTCCCTCTTGTCGCAATGGTGCAACATTATGCTGTCGTGATGGGCAAACTAAACTGAATTAATGTGAGTTTTTTTTTTTCCACACACGGATTTTACTCAACAAACGTCCTTTGCAACGTAACATTATCCTTGTCGTTTTCTCATTATTTCCTTACCCAATTAATCCCCCCTCCCCTCATCTCCCATCACTATTTCAGTGCACCACCTCTGCTAGCCACCATCGGCCGACCTCGCCCTGTCTCCTCATCCCTCGCCTGCTCCGACCAACGATGACCACCCTACCAACCTCCCCTTGTCTCGGATGCCCCCTCCTTAGCTCGCTTGAGTTGGACTCCTATCTCTGTCCACCACCGCTCCCATGCTCCGACCAACACCTGACGACCCATACCTAACCTTCCCTTCCCCAGATATGCCTACCCCGTCATCTCCGACTTCCGTTCACCATCGCAGCCTTGTCCCAGTCGACAACCCAACGCCAACAACCATATCCCATACAGAAACCTGACGCTGATAACCCAATCCCACAACAACCTGACGTTGACAACCCGACCACCACTGTTCTATCCCCCTGCTACGTCCACCATTCACACTGCCTGACGAACCACCTCCGCCCTCGCATGTACTTCATGTCCCTTGCTACGACCACCACTGAACACCGTCGACCACCACAGTTCTATCCAACGGCAATCGTTAACCACCCTAACAACCGCCCATAAACCCTAATTAAGAAATTAAAAATTGTTAACATAAACCTAAAAATTTAAAAAACGTATTAATGATTATAAATATCAAATTACTTCACTGATTACAGAGTTATGGTCCATTGGGTAACTTATAGATTCAATTATAGGTTAAATGTATAAATAAGAGTCTATTTAATTATGTTTTGTGTTTAGGAAGAGGGTATGATATGGAAACTTATAAAAAGGTTTACGTAAAAGAGTAAAGTTCGTATGCGAAAAGTAATTATAATATTAATTAGACGCTTTTATTTACTTATAATCTAAAAGTAAAAAACCGAACTAGTTTAAGCATCGTTTAACTGTTGTAAGTATTAATTGTGTTACCTATCACTTTTTTTTTTTGGTGAGAAGTTTCATTTAGATACATTTGATAAATTTTTATACAAGTTGCTACTTTAAAAGAAATAGCTAATACTAAAGATTAAATAATACATAATTGTTACCACAGTGAAAAGTCCTAAATATATACATTTAGATTCATTTGATAAATATATATACAAGTTTCATTTATGGTGTACGTGAGTAGGTGAAATGATTTGGCTGCATTCACATGGACGCACCTCTATTTTAAATCTCACACGCATAGGGGCGGAGTCAGGATGTAAAATTTGGGGTAGCAAAAATTTTTGTCATATAATCGTGTCTTACAAAATTAGAGATCGTAATTTGCAAAATGATTTTGCAATATAAATCCTTATTACATTCATAATATGAATGAAAGTTACATAGTATCTTGTTATATTTCATCAAATCAAACAAAGTAACAATCTCTCATTTTCTTGTTATATTTTACTTACTTACTTTCATTATTTAGCTACTATTTTAAATTTAAATTAGTTTTAAAGATGCACAAAATAAAGCTGTTTTCCTTATTTTAATAACCCTTTCTCATTTGAAAATTTCTAAAACATTTTGAAAATCAAGACTATTCGCAAGACGCAATGCTCATTTATATAATAAACTCATTAGTATAGAAACAGAAACAATGAACTTATTAATTCATCGGAAAAATGAATGACAGATACCGTAGTTAAAAAATTTGAAAATTAAATTGAAGTAAATCAATCGATCAAATAAAAGGGGAATAGTGGCACGAAATTAAAGTCACTATCAACTTCTAAAAACATTTAATGCATTGAATAGTTGTTTAGAGAAAAAAAACAATAAAAATGGTTGAAATAGGGTTCGAACCCCTGACTTATCAAAATAAATCAGCCCAATAACACCAACTATGCTACTCACATTTCATGTTTGCTAATTGCGCATGTTAATATTTATTTGGCTACATAGTGTTCCAGTTATTTTGGGGTAGCGGATTTTAATTTTTAAACCGATTTTTTTGGATTTGGGGTAGCAAGTGCTACCCCTTGCTACTAGGTAGCTAGGCCCATGCACACGCATGAACAAATTGAGTAGTAGTTGACCCAACATTTTATCTCTTAACTTTTTATTAATAATAAATGTTATACATTAAGTTTGATATAGTATTTTTATAATTAGGAGAGAATAGTTTTGAAAAATAAAGAAAAGAAAAGAGTGCCTATTTACAATTTTTCTTGTACTTGAAAGACAACGAGCCACATATCAAATAATAGTACTTATTGTAAATCGTAATACACTAAAAAACTCGAGCTATTAAATAGGAATCAATGTTCTTTGATTAGTAATGAGATAAGAGTGTTTTATAATGGTTTTATTTGAATTTTTCTGTAAATTAGCCAAATGATATTCCTTTATTTACGTCGTAATTATCCCTTTGAACCGGTTTAACTTTTCTTTTACCCTTAAGGACTTAAGGTACACTTTTAACTATAATTTTTCACATTTATTTTGTACTCGTTCTAAAAATAACTACTTTGCACAATAAACTTTTTAATTAATAAATTAAGTATTTAGGTCGTATATTACTCAAAAAAAGTGTTTTTATTCTTAATCTCTCATTTCAAATGTTTTTTTTTAATATATGAAAATTATATTTTAACTAAACGTATATAAGTTATTTGAAAGAGGGAGTGATACAGAGTAATACTTAGTTTAAAATTTTCATGATTTTGACCTAAGAAAATCAAACAAAAGTTAATGGTGAAAGGCAATAGTAGTATAAATGATCACAAATTTTCATTGAAGACATATATATCCAACACTCGGTTTTCCACTTGTCCTTTCATTTGCCATTTTGTGAGAGACAACCCGACCCGTCTTTATTGAATACAAGCCCGTCATGAGAAAAAGGATTATACATCGGAGGTACTACCTCAGAGTATTATTATTTTGAGTTTTTCTGCATTTTTTTCGAGCTTTTTAAAGTTTATAAATTAAATTTTATATCTTATATATGATGTTTTTTAAGTGTTATTGTAATTTTTTTGAGCTTAATTTTTAAATTAATAATCTCAAAAAACTTTATAGTAAAACTATACTATACTCAAAAACTTTATTGTAAAGCTCATAAACTATATTTTATGTGGTAGTACCTCAGAGGTACAATCCACTTATTGGCCCGTCATGAATAAGACCAATTGATAAATGATATTGGCAAATTAGTTATAGGGAAATGATAAATACTGTCCTAAGGTTGTATTTAAGGGGTTATAAAAGAAAATAAATCCTTAATATTTGTATTATCGAGTTTTCTAATGTGAGCCCTAAGGACACACGTTAATAAACTTAATTAGAAAGAATTTGAAGATATTCTCGTTAATTATGGTAAAGGTAGCTTTATACTTACATTTTTAATGAAATTATCTTGAGTTTCCTTCCATATTAAACTTATTAATTATTAATTTATTTGTAATTTAATTCTCAATTCCTAAGTTAATACCACATTTAAAAGGTATTAAATGATTAAATACAATCTGTAGGATTAACACAAATTTTCATTTCAGACAGATAATATCCGTCTTCAAATACATACCAAATTACTCCACTTGTTGCATAGAATATACCAAAATTTTTGTTTTTGTTATCATCACTTGATAATACTTAACTCATCTTAAGCTTTATATGAATTGTATCCGTCTTAAGCCAGACCTCTGGTAAGATTAAAAGGTGAGATGCGTCCAAATTAGGTGTGCTGACTTTATTAATTTAATTTAATGTGGCTAAATGCTGACTTTATGTTTAGGACTGGTGTCTGGTACAACTGCACTTAATTGTAGTTTTGCTGCTCGTGACTTCCCACATGCCGCAGATTGACTATACACACATTATTGTCATTTTACCGGATACTGTCGGTCATTGTCTCCCTTTAGTTCCACGTTATGACCATAAGTCCCATTTTATAATAATAATAGTATTTTCTCTATTCCAATCATTTCTATATATTTGTTAAATATATGTAAATTATATTTTAATCAAATGTAAAAGGTATAAGTTATATTTAACAAATTATATATTTATTAAATAGAGAAAGTACAAGTTAACAATAACCATTGTAAAAGGTAATGACTATACACAGATTTAAATTTAAGATGAATGTTATTGGTCTCAAGTTTAAAACAAAAACCATTAATTACTTAAAAATTTCAAAAAAATTGTCTTTAATTATTATTATCACCATCTGATAACATTTAACATGTCTTAACTTACTGTATTGGGTATAAGTTAATTTCAGAAAGACATTGTAAGTAAATTTTTATTTACAATAACTCAGGTGAAATCGTTTTGTACAAGAATTTGTATACAAGTAATACGACATATGGGCAAGGGAGTAGTTTAGTGGTTAAAACTTGACTAAAATTCTCAAAGCTTCACTTCACCCTCAGCCCTCGGATGGCCTGATATGCAGGTTTGCAGGCTATCACGTTTACCTATTGCACAAAAAAATGACCATTTTTTCGTAGCATGTATTTCACTTATGCAGTACACTTTTCACCATTATACTCTCTCATTAAAATTTTCTCTATTTTTTAAACCTCGAATTCCCCATTTTCTTCCATCTTTTCTCTCGCCCGCCAACAACTTAGCCAACTACGGACGTTAACTACTATGCACGTCTCAAGAAAGGAAAACAAGAAAAACAAAATGTAAGAATTGTCAAGATGAGTAAGTTTAATCAAACAGAGTATGTTTCAAACAACAATAATATTACAGTATACCCTAGCGCATATTATTCCCATAAAAATAACATTTAACTCCTCTTTTTTTACTTCCTTAACATATGCCCAATTGACCCATGCTACTATATTAGAAAAATCGTTAAATATAATAAGTGTTTTTGAACGATTGGATTAAAAATTACACAATTCTGCTTGTAATATGATAATGTTTAATCTATTTTGAGTATGATCATGGCCTCATAGGCCAACAAGCAAGAACGAACAAACATTCATACGAGAGTTACAACGACAATAATGTAAATGTGAATCATAATTTCCGAACATTCAATAATCCAAAATCAATCAATACAGTGTTATATTTTCCGAATTAAGATTATGTACTACTTATTTTATTAATCCATCAACATACTTTTCTTTTTTCTTTTGGTATGGTACTAGCTTATAAGCTTATTGTTTTAGGGTATGTCTAACTTCAAAAACACGTGATAAAAATTATTGTATTGGGAAAAATTCACGTGTTCAAGTTAGGCATGCGGACCATATGACCATATATGCATGAATTCAATGTTGAGTTTACAAATCTATGACCAAATTAAAGGTCGACTCACGATTTTAACTGTGGGGTTACCCATTGACCTTAGTTACTTTCTTACGTATCTTCCCTTGTGTAATGGAGTATTGTCCATATCCTTACAAAAAGTGAAAAAAATTGTTTATAGTATGTAGTTTGTCATTTTTAAAACAGCTGCTCCCAGGAAATGCGTATATCCGTGTTCAATGAATACGGGTCGAATATCCTTTCACAAGGAGACAAGTAAAAGGGGAAATAGGATACTAAATGGATCTTCACGGGTCCCTTGTAAGAGAGAATATAACCCGTCTTCATTTGTGTTCTTAAAATAAAAAATTAAGTTTAAATATTAAATTGAGTTATATATTACTTTACACAGATACGTAGAATATCATTTTATCATGCAACTTGGCTTTATTTTATAATTCTCAAATAGACATATTTAACTTATCATTTTCAGCTTATGACGATTATGCCAATCTTAAATAAGAAATTTATCATATGTAAATGCTTATTCCTCTTATTAGCAATTAGTTTTAGAATGAAAACTCAGTTGATTGTGATGAGTCTCTTTACACCCACTTGTATAAGTGAACTACTCATCTATTTGTTTTATTTAAGTTTAAAATGTATATACATTAAACAAGATGTTATGAGTAAAAATAGTTATCATTGTTATAAAGAGTAACTTGTACGGAGTATTATGTTTAGCCCAAATTATATTTTAAGACAAGTATATCTGTTTATAATTTAAATCAGGTTAAATGGAATAATAAAAATATTGACTTAAATAAAGTACTCCGTAATATTTAATCCGTTTTAATTTTAAGACAGATATACCCATCTTTACCGGAAACGAAGGGATCAATATCTCATGGTGTAGACATGTAGTAAGACCATCCCCAAGCAGTGGTCGCGCTAACTAGGTCGCGACCCGATTTTACTCTTAATCTCACCTTAATTATCTTGACCTACTTTTACCCTCCCAAGCAGAAGGTCACGACCTAGGTCATCAACCCAATCATTTTCCAATTCACAATCCATATTATATACTTATTTTATTGTTTTTATATTGTTCAACCAATAAAAATTGTCCACCTAGTAGGTCATTAAAGTGGTCAATTTTGTTCCACCATGGTCACAAATTGATCTTTGGTCACCAATTAACAAAGAAGGTCACCAATTATGTTTGTGTAATTACATAATTAGCATGACCAAGCAAGGTCATGACCTACCAATTGACCTTGCTTGGGGATGGTCTAAGAAGTTGAAACTTTGTGACTTTGGCTGCCAAAAAATCTATTCAACCATCCACGTCACCACCTGTACACTATCACTTTCACGAGAGATTAGCTTACAATCTTACATAACGACAATTTAATAGACTTTGACAATTACTATTTGTAAGACCAAAATCAACAATTGTAAAAAAGTCCTAAAATATTGTGATTTTTAGCAACAAAGTCAGCTTATTACGTCACCTTTTGGACTATATACACACCTTTTTTTTTTCATAACGATAATTTATACTCTCGCTCTCGTTAAATCTAAACACGTATATTCCATGTTTAAAAAAAAAACTTTAAAATGATATGGTATATGCACTATAATCCATTTTTAAATAAACTTAAAAATAATATGGTATTTGGGTTTAAAGAAAGAAAAAATAATACGGAGTATCTTAAAAGAGTGGTGTTCTAATCTACGAGTTTATAATAATTTATACAACACTTTCAGTGAGACATCAACTAAGTATACAAAATACGAGTATAAATAAATTATTACTTGTATAAAACTGTTATATGTTGCGCAAGAATATTTGAAAATATATAAAAAAACAAAGATTCGACCATTTTTTATTCCATCATATCATATTAGACCGTCTCTTAGAATACTTTCGGACTCTTAATTTCCTCAACTCTTGTTTAAGTTGCAGTTAAGTTTTCTAAGAGCAAAAAAGAGGACTTTAGTCTATAAAGTAGTGTTCTTAGCTTGTTAATGACATTTCCCTTCATTCACAAGAATTGGGTTGTTGTTAAAGGATTAAAGTAACCTTCTTTATATACTTTATATTTGTACATTAGTTTCCATTTTACACATTAAAACCTCCTAAAAACACTCTATTTTCAACAACATTTTATCTCTCTTGTTTAATGTTTAGTATATTTACCGTTAGTCTTGTTTAAAACCGTCTTAACATAAGACCTCGGTCTTAGTACATTTTTTTAAATAGTTATTGGGATTTGTTCTAAAGTTGGGATTGGTAGTAGTTGTGCTGATTGTCACTTCAATTGCAAGTTGTTGTTAGTTGAGTGAGTGATTTTTCCTTAGTTCTTTCATTAAAAAAAAAAGATTATTTATTATTTTTTTACCTTGGGAGATGTGTTACATAGGTGTACTTTAATGATTCAACTGAAGTAGACTAAAGAGTTTTTTGTTTTGTTTAGTTTTCTTTGATTATTTTTCTCAATATTTCAATGATTTTGCAGATCTCAATGGTGTAGCAGTTGCTAAATTGAAGGCATGAACAAGGGTGTATGTATCATGTATCATGTATCATGTATCATGTATGTATTTGCCTTTTTTCACTCTAAAGTTGCTTAATTTAGTCTGAAATCACAAATTTTAGCAAAATAAATTTATGGGTTTTTGTGGGATTCATGATTTATGGTGTAGGGATTGATGTTATGTTGTAAATTTGATGATTTTTTTGGGTGAATTTTAAGTATTTTGTGGATAAAAGGTGGAAGCTTTTAGAGTTTTATTAGGGTTTATGAATCAATTTTGATTGAAAAATTCCCAAATGGTTGTGATGGAGTGTTTGCCAATTAGTTTCCTGAAATGGGTTTTCATGGTTTGGTTGATTTGTTGTGTTATTGGTTCTGAAACCCTAAGTAAGCCATGTGATTCTAGTGATCTTTTAGCATTGAAGCAAATTGTTGGTAATTTTACAAAAGGGGAAAATTTGTCAACTTGGGTTGCTAAGATTGTTAGTAATCACTCCAATTGTTGTGATTGGGATGGTATCGGTTGTGGCGCGAGTAATGGTTAAGCCCCAAGTAGAGTAACAAGGTTGATGCTTAGGAAAAAAGGTCTTGCAGGAGTTATTTCAAGCTCTATTGGTGCATTAGACCAGTTGGAAGTGGTCGATTTTTCGTGTAATAATCTTGAAGGTGGATTGCCGTTAGAGTTGTCGAACTTGAAACGTTTAGTGTACCTTGATGTCAGTTACAACAGGCTGTCAGTATCAAATATGGAAGTTTTTTCGGGATTAAATAGTGTTCAAACGTTGAATCTTTCTAGCAACGTATTCAACGGGACATTTGCTGAATTCGGGGAGTTTCCTTATATATCCGTGTTCAACATAAGCAACAATTCGTTCAGCGGGGAAGTCGATTCTCGTCTTTGTAGGTCAAGTAAGATCAAGACCATCGACATATCCTTGAACCATTTCACGGGGGGACTTTTAAGCTTTGAGAATTGTACTTCGTCTCTTGAAGAACTTCATGTTGATTACAATTCCCTTTCCGGTGAACTTTCGAGCTTTATATATGCAATGCCGTTGTTGGAGCATCTGACAGTCTCTTGGAATAATCTCTCTGGCGAGATAAGTGAAGAAATTAGTAAGCTTTCTGGTCTTAGAACATTTATTATATCTGGAAATCGCTTTTCTGGCCCTTTTCCTGATGTACTCGGTAACTTGACCAAGCTAGAGCAGTTAGCTGCACCGTCAAACTTGTTTTCCGGGACTTTGCCTGCTAGCCTATCTAATAGCTCATCACTTCAAGTTCTGGATCTTCGAAACAATTCTTTCTCGGGGAATATTAACCTTGATTTTACCAGACTATACGATATTCGAGTGCTTGATCTTGCAAGTAATCGTCTCCATGGTCAAATTCCAACTTCGCTTTCTAATTGCAAGGAACTTCAAACATTGAGCATTGCAAAAAATGTTTTAATTGGCAATGTGCCCGAAAGTTTTCGAAACCTTACGTCTCTTTCGTTCTTCTCTTTGTCGAACAACAGCTTATCCAACTTGTCAGGGGCATTAACAACTCTTCAGCATTGCAGAAACCTAACTACCCTTATTCTAACAAGGAACTTTCATGGCGAAAAAATCCCGAGAATTTTGTCAGGGTTTGACAACCTGAGAGTTCTGGCACTCGGGAATTGTGGACTTTCTGGCGTGATTCCTGATTGGCTGCTAAAGTGTAAGGCATTAGAAGTCCTTGATTTGTCATGGAATCGCTTAAATGGCAGCATTCCGTCGTGGATTGGGAAGATGGAAAATCTGTTTTACTTGGATTTCTCTAATAACACACTTTCAGGGGAAATCCCGGAGTCTATGATGCAGCTCGAGAGCCTGATATATTCCCATAGAAGCTCAGGGAACCCTTTCGCAGGCAGTGGTATCCCGCTTTTTGTAAAGAGGAACCAAAGTTCATACGGGTTGCAGTACAACCAGGTCTCGAGTTTCCCGCCTTCCATTTACTTGAGCAACAATAGAATAAACGGGACAATATCTCCGAACATTGGGAGGTTGAAGCAGCTTCATGTGTTGGATCTTAGCCGGAATAACATCACGGGAACCATCCCGGAGTCAGTATCTAACATGGAGAGCCTTGAAGTTTTGGATTTGTCTTTCAATGACTTGTATGGCTCAATACCTCCGTCACTCAGTAAACTCACATTTCTGTCGAAATTCAACGTGGCTCATAATAATCTGCATGGTCCAATACCAACTAGTGCCCAATTCCCGAGCTTTCCTAACTCGAGCTTTGAGGGCAATCCTGGCCTTTGTGGGTCAACCCAAGCTCGTGTTTGTGCCGTATCTATCGGGCCGGAAGTTCATCCTTCTGGACCGAGCGACAAAGTCGGCAGAAGTCGTATCCTTGGGATAACAATTGGTATTGGGGTTGGTATTGCGTTATTTTTAGCGATTCTTCTATTGAGAATGTCTCGAAGAGAAGCTAGAGCGTCGGTAAATCAATCCGATGAGGAGAATGCCCGTCCTCCGACAATGCTGGTGCTTTTTCAGAATTCGGAATGCAAGGATCTAACAGTAGGGGAGTTACTGAAATCAACCGATAATTTCAGTCAAGCAAATATTATTGGTTGTGGCGGTTTTGGCCTTGTTTATAAGGGTACACTGCCAAATGGGAGCAAGGTTGCCATCAAAAGACTTTCCGGAGACTGTGGACAGATTGAACGGGAGTTTCGAGCAGAAGTCGAAGCATTATCAAAGGCGCAACACAAAAACCTTGTGTCCTTACAAGGGTACTGTCAGCTAGGAGATGACAAATTGTTAATTTATTCCTACATGGAAAATGGAAGTTTGGATTACTGGTTGCATGAGTGCATTGACGGTGTGTCTGCGCTGAACTGGACTGTGAGATTGAAAATAGCCCAAGGTGCGGGTCATGGGCTGGCCTACCTGCATATGGTGTGTGAACCCAATATAGTCCATCGTGATATCAAATCAAGCAACATACTTCTTGACGAGAAATTTGAAGCCCATTTGGCTGATTTTGGGCTGTCGAGACTACTCCGTCCATATGATACCCATGTAACCACAGATCTGGTCGGGACTTTGGGATACATCCCACCGGAATACGGCCAAACATTATCCGCCACCTTCAAGGGAGATGTCTATAGTTTCGGGGTTGTCTTGTTGGAGCTTTTGACTGGCCGAAGACCTGTTGAAGTATGCAAAGGAAAAAATTGTCGGGATTTGGTCTCGTGGGTTTTTCAGATGAAAGCCAAGAAGACAGAAGCAGAGGTAATAGATACGACAATATGGAACAAAGAGTACGAAAAAGAGATATTAGACGTTCTTGGAATAGCTTGTAAATGCTTAAGCCAAGATCCGAGGCAAAGGCCGCCTATCGACCAAGTTGTCTTATGGCTTGATGCTATCGGTACCAGTTGAAGAGTCGGAAATCTAGGACTCAATTTAGTCGGGGAGGGTAATACCGTAATTCTGTAAAGATATATAGCAGTGTATCAAGTTGAGAAAGTGTTTAAGTTAACTGTGTAGTTTCAGTTTTCTTTGTGAACAGTTTACAGTATACCAACAGGTTTAAGATTTGTATACTACAGCCATTTTGATCAGCTCTTTGAGAAATGATTCTGAAAATTCTCATCTTTTGTTTCGCATTTAAATCTCCCAATCGAGATGGATTGTTCATTGGTTTTGGATTACGATGGGATAACGAAACATGTTACAGTATTATCGTCTTTTGTTCTATGAAGTAGCAATCGAATGCAATTTTTAGTAAGATTAGTTTTCGGTAAACGATCACGTAGCGCAGCGGGATAAACACGATTTGAAATTAATTTCAATTCCGAAATATTAGTTGTATAACTTTATTTTCCACTCATTTTACGAATATTTTTAATATGTCGGTACGTCGACTGTAAGTGTGTAACATCAGTTTTAGTCCAGTGCATTTTATTGAATATATATCTAAGCATTCCCACACTGTTTGCTTATCTTACAGTTGACAAAACTATTTGAATATTTGTTAATAATATGAAATGGGTTATAATTAAGTTGTTTTATTAATGAAAAAGCTCTAAATAGTCAAGCCAAACTTCCCTACAATCAAAATACAAGCTTGCAGTCTTTTTGTTTTTCATTTACTTGTACAAGTTAATAAGCAATAGATTTGATATTCATGACTTGACTTCACTCCCCAATTCACACTTGTTCAGTGACTTGGGAAGTTTTTGAACGAATTTGGCGGAATTGACGGACCCGAATGACCAACCCGACTCAATTCAACCTCATATTTAAACTGAATAATTTGAGTATGATAACTGATAAGTAGTTTGAATTGACTACACTAAGCCTCGTGATCAATCGTTCTTCAAAAGGACTCGTAATGACTAATGAGTAATAACACGCCCGCCAGAACCAAAAATGATGATCTGACCCAACTCGAGTCGGAACACAAGCGCAATTGAAATGATCCTTTCAAACCGATGTAATTGACGATAACTCCGTAATTGAGACAGAAGGGTAACATTTTGTTCGATATAACTATATTAATGGCGTCAAAGTAGTTATGCAAATAATCCGTTTTACAATAAACTTTCGTAAGATTCTAGTACACAATACAAGTGTTAAATTAGAATTTGTGTACACAATAACACAAGTACTGTGCATAAAAACAAATTGGTCGCTCTTTCGTTCTATTTCACGCATCACAATTAGTCCATGAGACATAGATTTTGGGCCAAATATGGTCACAATGGTCCAAATTATAAACCTGTCTTGATGGATCATATATCCAAGTTTACACAAGTTCCAAATGCAGACCCAGGAGTCTAAGCAAAGATCTTGAACAGTGCAAATCATAATTAAGACGATCTCATAGTATAAGATAAGAGTATCGAACCAACGAGGGTGTGAGTGAATTTAGGTTTAAACTCAAGTCAAGCCCTAGTGCTCGGGCCTATAGTCTTATACACTTGATTTTAGATTGATACGGGTTTGAAAAAAACATTGTTTTTTGGTGTTAACCCAGAGTATCCCCTACCGACAGCTGGGACAATCTTCTTCGGGATACTAAAGGCAACTTAATGGGTAGATTCCTCACAAATTTGGCCTTTTCATTCGCAAGAGTCAGGAATCAAACCCTAACAACTTGTTTAAGAGGTAAACGACTCGCACCCGTTAACTTTGATACATTTGAAAGATTTTATAGTAACCAACTAGTCAAGACAAGGATTCACAATCTAACTATCTATGAAATACATTATGCACAACATACATGATATATGTAGGGCGTTAAGTAGACCTGGCAAAAGCAACCCGACCCGATTGACCCGACCCGAATGACCTGACCCGTGACCCAAAATTGACCCGAACTACAACACCCGAATGTGACCCGAAACCCGATTAGACCCGACCCGACCCGAACATGACCCGATCTTTCTTGACCCGTAACTGACCCGACCCGAAAATAACCCGATCCAAAACCACTCAACCCGAAAATGACCCGACAAAACATAACTTTAATTGAACCGAAAAGACTTAAAATGGCCTTTTGTCTGTTTTTCTTTGACCCGAAAATGACCCGACCCGAAATAACCCGACCCGGTTGACCCGAAACGGACCCGACAACTAACCCGAAACAAACCCGAAACCCGAATTAACCCGACCCGACCCGACCCGAATTAACCCGAAATCAACGATAGACCCGAACTGACCCGACCCAAACTGGCCCGACCCGAACCCGACCCGGTTGACCCGTTTGCCCGGTCTAGCGTTAAGTGTCCCAATTATTCTTAGATTGTTATGGGAGACATATTCCATCAAGTTAGCAAGATTGTGTACCCCAAAATCCCCAATCTAAGCTAAGATAAGATTCCTTCTAAGATTGTAGATTGTAACATTTACACTTTTAAAACCATGCATATAGGACAAGAAGAAACTTTGACAACACATACAAAGGGCAAACCTACAATAACATTGACACAAAATTTTGGGTGGATCTTATAAAACTTGCTTCTTGTATTAGTTTAAAACCATCCTGGTGTCATCCTCGGGCCGAGTGACGCAACTTCCTCGGCCTGGCCTGGCCCGGTCCGAACACTACTTGAGACAAATATATCGATGGGTCAGGCTCGAGCTCAACAAAACTGGTCCGGCCAAGCCCAATCCTCATTTAGTGTCGTGTCTGGGCTGTTGGAACGCAGCTCGGCCTGCTGCTTTGGCCTGAACCAGCCCGTCCCAGCTCAGAGCTCTAGACGTTAATATTTCTCCCAAAAAAGGGTGAAGGAAAGTAGAAAAATCATGAAGACGCATAAAGTTGCATTAAGTGTCGCATCGAAAGTTCGATAACATATTAAGAAGAAGGAATGGTCATCTTTGAAAGCGTACATGGTACTTCACATTCACTGCATACATTAAAAAAAAGGGTAACAAGATCACTAAGACATGTCCTTCTCAAAGCAGTGTGTTTTACTCTTTCTTTGTTAACAAAAGCTACTTTGCATCCTGACTTCCACAATTCTTATGATGCTCTTCTACCTCTTATTTATCACTCTCTTTTCCATTTAATTTGAAGGTCTTTCTCGGTTTTCCGTACTCCATCAACTTAGCTTGTAAATAGTGGCGGAATCAGAATTTATAAATTGAGTCAGAAAGAAATGCAAAGGAACAAATTAGTTTAAATATGTACAAGGTGGTGTAGATGTTAACTATCTTGATTGGTAAGTAATGCGATATGGTACTCATGATCTACGTCCAAACCCCATAAGAATCAAAACATAAAAAAAAATGACCGAGACAGAGGTAATATATGAGTAGTACTATGTGGCCCATCCTCATCATCAAATTAAACATTCAAACCCCACTTTTCTCCCTTCACATAAATTCAAAACAAATACTCCGTACTTCACATTTACATTACTACTTGACTCTTCCCATCTTTTTAACTTGTCTTCTCTTCTTCAAACACTTCCAAAAACCCCACAACAACAACAACAATAACAAAATGAACAACAACATGCTTACCAAAGAAAACCCACAGAAAACAATGAAGTACGAAAATGAAGAAGACAAAGTATTTTCTGATGACAACAACAACATGGTTAAAGAAGAACAAGAGGAAGTTGAAGAGAAGAAGCAAAAGAGGGCAGTCAGTGGGAAACGAGGAGGTGGAGGCGGTACCGGAAGCGGAAGCGGTGGTGGGACCGGAGTGTGTTGTCAAGCTGAAGAATGTAGGGTCGATCTCACGGAGGTGAAGCGGTATCACCGTCGTCATAAGGTGTGTGAGTTTCATGCTAAGGCTCACTCGGTGCTTGTCTCTGGTCTTACTCAACGCTTCTGCCAACAATGTAGCAGGTTCGTCTTTTGTAAAACCGTCTCACATAAATACTTCGTATATTTTGAAACGAATTTATTTAACTACTTATTATAACTTCTAACTTCTAAGTAATGAAATTGTGAACTTTCTTGTCGTAATTTTACCCTAGTCATTTTCTCGAGCACTAACAAATAAAAATAAGTAAATAACTCGACATTTTACCCTAATCATTTTACCCTTACCCTAGTCATAGATCGAAATAAAAATACTCGTACTTTTTATTTTGAGATCGTCTCGATCATAATCGTAAAATTAGGGTTGAAATCAAGTAATCTACGACTACTAACTTGGTTTGAAAATAGGATACTCGATCTTATAGCCATTAAGGGCGATTTTGAAACTGACGGGGTTCGAACCCTAGTCATAAGTAACACCGCTCATCGCTTTACTAACTAAGTTATTTGACATCCACCTATCCCCTACTCCACTTACTTATATGACATGATCTTATCTAAAAGATAATTCTAAATGGTCGTTAGTTGCTGAATTGTGTTGTGTTGTTCTTTTTTGTTGTTCCTTTTATGTGGGTGATGATTTTTCACGTGATTTATTTTAAATTAGTTTTGCTTTTGGCTCGTGTTTGTGGAAGAGTCATTTTTTTTTTTCGTACAAGGGAAGAGTCATTTTTATGAGAAGCATGATTTGACGTAATTATTAATTATGATGACGGTCTTTATCATTCATCTTTATAACATCATAATTAAATAAGTAAAGATTAAGATTAATTAACTGCCGGAATTTTTAGGACATAAACTTAAATGAGATCCTTGTATAAGTATAAACTTAAGTGCGATCGTCGAATGACTAATTAAGATGAAAATTGCATTAATGTAGTCATGAAATTTTTTATATAATAATCCGATTAAATTTGAAGATCTAGTAATTATTCAACTGAAGATGTGTTTTATGCTCAGGTTTCACGAGTTGACGGAGTTTGACGAGGCGAAGAGGAGCTGCAGGAGGCGTCTGGCCGGGCACAATGAGAGGCGCAGGAAAACCTCGTCTGAACAGCAGCAACGAGAAGCCGGATCGTCATCAAGTCAAACAAAGGCCACGGCTAAGGCGGCTAACCCACAATGTAGACCAGCTGATCATGTGTCCCACAATGTTCAAATGACCAGTACCTACCCTCGGCCAGCGGCGACTCCTACTAATTACAGCAAACACTACGAAATCCGATAAGCAAGTCTCTGCTCATTGCTCCCTCTCTTCTGTCACTCTTTAATTAATGACTACTTAATCTAGTTATTAGTACTTAAATTAGCCTAGTAATGATGTGAAATTGTAGAATGCTCCTTGTATATGTGAGCTAAGACAATCTGTGCCGTTTAAGTAGTAGTGAGACCTGAAAGGCAAGTGAGTAGCTGTTCGACTCAGACTTGGCCCGACTCTTAGTGTTCGACTCAAATTTGCATTGTATCCAAGTATCGGATTTGATTCTCTCAGAAATTTCTACAATGCTAAATGTCTCAAACTCATGATCAAGTGTTGAGTGCACAACGTAAGTATATATCTAGACTACTAATCGGCTCAAAACTCGACCTGGCAAACGGGTCAACCGGAACGGGTTTGGGTCGAGTCATTTTTGAATTTGCAAAAATTCGCGCCGGGTTGGGTCATTTCGAGTCACTTTGGCGTCTATTATTACCAAGTTCTATAGGGATAATGATTAGTTTACAACAATAAACATTTGGGTCAATTCGATTCATGCTCAGGGTACTCAGTTTAGTGTCGGGTCGGGAACGGGCCGAGTCAATTTTGCCAGGTCTACTTAAAATGTTGAAGCTCGGAAAGTGCTAGTTCCAATCCCTACCCGACATAACTTGGTCCGCCGGTCCTTGGACACGGGTATGTGTTCGGTGTTTCCGGTGTCCCAAGTCATAAAAAACCAGTTTGTACTTTGTAGCACTCATTATTCTTCATGGCTTTTCCTGTGTTTATTCACTTTTTATTTTCTTTATTTTTTACCGTTGGTGATTTAGTTTGGTGGGTGGAGAATAAAGAGATTGAAGTTAATGTAAGTTGAGACACAACACGATCAAATGTGCAGCTTAAAAAGGAAAACATTACTCCCTACAACAAAACACATTAGAAAGAAGGTAATACTGCATGGCATAAAGTACAAGGCCTTATGGTCCATCTATGTATAGCTTGTTTGCTGAATATTAGGCCTACATTTCCCTGATAAAGGGAGGATTGTGTCAGTCAAAGCTCAATGTGGGATTATTCACCCTACCACTCAATGTTTTAGAGATGACATATACATGGAGCATAGGACACCATAGTCCGATCGAGTAAAACGCTGACGTCGTTTTAGCTAAAGTTGTTCACGGGTCGTCCTTATTAAGGGGATACGAGTAATGCATTTTCAAATTACTTCAAGGTGCGGATAGCGATTATCAACTAACAAAGTCATAAGCGGTGATACTGATATTCATGACCTAAGTTCGAACACCGTCAGCATCAAAATCGTTCTTGTGGCTTTCTTTACACCAAATAATTACTTAAAGGTCAGGCCCGTTAACCTGTACTTGACTCATAAACCGCTTGTCCGTGACTCCAAGATCCTAATATAATCACCCTACAGAAATACAGGTGATTACTTGTTTGGGTTGTTATTTTAGGGTCTATATCGAGTATCAGGTTAAATTATTCAAGTCGGGTTGATGCAGAGGAATAGCAAGCCAAAGGAGAACGGAAGTTCACATAATTACAATTGCCAACAATCATATGAAATTATACAAAATGAGATACAAAACAAAGATGCAGAGATATGACGACATTAGTCACCAAATTCCTCGTAGTGTTGTCGAATAGTCGACTAATAAGCAAACAGAAAGCAAGCAAGAAATCGGACCTTAAATCCTCAACAAGTGGGAGATACAGTGTGAATGGAAGTCAGTGAAATCTTACTACGATAACAGAAATGTCATCTGCGCTATTCCTTTTCAGGGCTTCCTCAATTAAGGCTACCGCAGCTGCTCGTGCATCCTTTATCTCCCTAATGCATTCCACTGCCTCTTGGTTGTTCATTACCTAAATTATTACTCCCAAATGTTAGTTCCATCAATGGTTAAATAAAACCGTCTTCTTAATAAGATTGTACAGTTTACAATAAGCGCAGCTAAAAAACCCGTTGAAATACAAAATGCGTTATTTTGACAGTCTAATTCCAAATACGAGAATATACCAAAGTAGTAGTTTTTCGTCGATTGGATTTTGGTTCGAGTCAGATCGGGATGTAATTTTCAAGTACAGATTGGGTTTGGCTTAGATTGGTCATTTTGCCGAGTCTAATCCGCATACATCAAAATGTCACCCAACAGATAACAAAATAAGAGACGTGTTTATAGGTATCGTTAGAGAGTTGGGACTCACATGCCAAATTCCATCGCTAGCTAGGATAGCAAACTCTGCATCATCATCAATCATCTCAACCATGACATCCGGCTCCGAACTAAGGTGTTTTTTTATACTCTTATCCCCAAACGCCCGTGCCACTGCCAATTGCCCATCTACGCGTGCCACGTCCCCTTAATCAATCACAGAATTGTAAAGTGTCAACTAACAAGATGAATCATCATGAATACAACAGTAACAGCATAGCATAATAAGGGGATAGATGTGTAGATTTTAATCTATATCTGATTTTCATCTAGAGTTACATTGATGGATTGCTGATTCATAATATAAGAATCCGATAAAGTTTACCAAGTCATTTGTCTTTATACCATTGTATTCCAAAACCAATGAAAGCGAGTCCGTTACCAACGGAAATGATGAATCCTCATGAATCCCGAATCTCAAATTAGAACAACACTAATGCCAACCCCTTCTACAGTGGCGGAACCAGAAAAATTTCTTTCCGGGGTCCTGATTAATATTTAAGAACTATTTATAAATAAAAAGTTATAGATTTATTTTTCTAGAGTGAAAATTAGACAAAATATGCAAAAAAAAATTGTTTTTCTTCTACTGATATATATATGCACAAGCTGTTAAGCACATGAAATATATACTGAAACTTGACATACCAGGAAACTTGGTGACGAAACCACCCCTCTCCTCGATATCCTTCCTTTCCGAATCCGGCTCATGATCAATTGACAGTTGTTTGGCCTTACCATTCCGGCAGAGGACCGCTCTAGAGTCCCCGAGATTCGCCACAACCAGCTTCTCGCAATTAATTAGGATTGCTGTGACTGCAGTTGAGCCACCTTTACCCAAGTCAGCTGATTTTTCCAGAATGGTGTCATCAGTGAAGTGATATGCTCTTCTGATAGCTTTCTCGGTTTCATTCCAGAAGTCAGGCTGCTCATTAAGAAGATGGTTAGTAAGGGTTCGACTCCAGCATCAATTGCAAACAGCATTGTTAATAGCTAATAGAACAATGTTTGAAATTTCTTCCAGATTTTGGTCATCGCTAATAGACCACACTGCAATACACGAATTTGACAACAATTTTGAACAATAAGGGTCGTAATGCAATACCTCGTTTAGTATATTGTTGAATAAGTTAGCCCTAAGATAATCGGGAACCTTTTGGCTCACATGACCATCAAATATTGCAAAAAGACCAAGCTCATTATCATCCACCTGCCTAAATTCTGCGAAAACAAAATCCTCCATAGGATGAGATGCTTTTCCTTTGGCAGTATGATAGCCATGTTTCACATGTTTCGATATCTTGCTTTTCCCTTTCCCAGTTTCTGCCGAAGGTTCACCTGAACCTAATCCAACTTTTTCCTGCAATCAAGTTTACCAATCTTCTTACAATCTCAAACCAATACTTTGTCAAAGTGTTTCCGATAAAGCAATGAATTTTCATTGCATTGTTACTATGATGATAATGAAATCAGTTTTCTGTGACAGGAGTTGCATTACATGGTACTCCGTATTATATATTTAATTCTAAATGTTTCTTCTCATGTCACGGTGTCGAGAACTCTATGTAGCAGAAACTAAATACATTGGAGCAATATCTAGGTAACATGTTGACTAACACAAAACAGTGATGCACAATTTTGTCTCTAATTGCTGCTAGTATTCATACAGCTCCGTAGCTTGTAGCTAGCCATGTACTGTCAGTACTAAGGATGACTATAATCTTATGTTATTCCGATTCTTTCCCTGGCGTCCAAGTGTCGACATGACACATTAAATTCTCGACTAAAACCAGCATTTCAAAAATCACCAAATAATTTTGATCCGAGAATCTGAGTGTCCTACATTGCTAGACATAACTAATACTGACAGAGTAATCAAAATACCACTGTAAGTATCACATTTTTCCGTACTAAATACGGAATACTAATTAGTCGAATGATCTATAAATTTTTCTACCAGATTACAACTTCAAAGACTTTAGAAAGTTTCAATCTTTGAGAAATTCTTCACTTACCCGGTGATCGTACACCCGACACCCATACACCCCTGACCCCCCTCCCAAGCAAGACAAATCCAAGTAGTATCCGTACTGGTTAGGGTGGACAATGACGTGGTACACAGGTCGAAAACCCATCTAGGTGATTTTCAGGGTGATCAACATATGATTAGATGCAATCACCTGAATACTAGCCATGATGAGATCCTCCACCTAAATATAATTCCAATTTCCAAATTGGTTTTCTTCTAATTTTAATTCCAACAAATCAAGATTACAAATCAATAATCATCCCTGATAAATAGCAATACACATGTACAAATCATCACAACACCAAAAGAAATCAACTAAGAACCCCACAAAATAAATTAGGTGGCGGGTAATTACATATTCTTGTGTAATACCGCCTTATAAATCTTATCCAAGAAATTTATACAGCTGTCATGATATTTATATTAACGGATCCGTTTTACTGAATATATCATGTTAGATTATAAAACCGATCTTGGAGACTCCAACTATTATCTAACATTCTTGACTTATCATATAGTTTAGCTGAGCTAGTAAAGTCATGCGGGTTATACTCATGAGTCATGACAAGGGTTCAAATCCCGTCAACCCATTTTTCGACATGTAACACAAAGGGTCTATTAAACTGATGGATCGATATAAGGACTAAAGGACATGTATCAAAACTCGATACCACTTGGTGACGTCCTCACATTATGGGTAAGAAAAATTGATAAAAATATAAAAAAATATAAAAAAATAAAGAAAATTAGAACACAAACCTTGACTTTGTGAAGAATGTCTCTGCCAGTCATGGTTAGTAAGAAGAATGATTTTATGAACAAAAGAGACGAGAGAGTAGGCTTTGGGATAGGAATTGGAATGACTAGTTATAATAAGAATATAAATTAATTAATTAATAAATTAAAAATAAGAAAAAGAAAAAAAAGGAAAAGCAGTACTCCGTATATAATACGTAGTGGACTGACTTAATCCAACAAAATTATTAGACACTCAAGTTGGTCTTGAATGTGACAGCTGCTCTACGCATTTGCCTCTTGTGCTTCGCACGACTTTGTCAACTCTTTATTAGATTGTAAATTCTCATTCATTATGGCCTTATGGCCTTATGGATGAGGTAGATGTGACAATCGGGTCTATCAAGTCGGGTTATATCAGGTTCGGCTTATATTAGGTCAGCATGCTCTTTTGGGTTGAGTGGGTTCTAGGTCGAGTCGGACCGGGTTTGGATAGGGTGTGGTTACTTTATCGATATACTTCAATATTTTACCATTAAATTTAGTTTTTAATCATTATTTGGTTTAGTTACTTCATTATTAAGTCAAACGTATCATTTTTAAACGATAAATCAATTTCATTTTGATCAACATTAAGTTAATTATTTTCGGGTCATCAATTTAATTAGATCAATGTCGGAACGGGTCAGTGTCGGGCCGGGTTTGGGTCACTTATCATTGGATTGTGTCGGGTTACGGGTCGTCACCGGTTTGGGTTGAGTCGGTTCTAGTTTCCTGGTTGCAATCTTCCTTGGTTCTGTCTGATCGGGTTAGGTCAGAATTGCTAGCTCTAGGTGTATCCGTCTTAATTATAAGACGGGTTAAATAGTTATGATAAAACGAGAGCAGAATGCTATTGGAAAAATACAAAAGATTTATCGTGCAATATTCATGGGTTCTGTCGGGTCGGTACCGGGTTGTAATAGTTGAATGGGGAGGTCCAAAACAAATTGGACATAGTACTTGGACTTGTAGTCTGTAGATCAGCATAACTACATCAAGAACAAATGTTGGGGTCAATTTAAAACATGTTTAATATTTTGGTTACAATACTACAATTAAACATTACCAATGATGTTTGGTCCAACTCATTTAAGTTTAAATTTTGAACATTACGTTCGATGGCTAAGGAGCCAGGATTGACATGCAGGCCCATATTTGCCTTTTCTTTCACCTTTACTAAGGGTATATGTTCGAACAACAACTCTTTTATAAAACCGTCTTATAGTAGTACTCCTATAAGACTTGTCCAAGAGAAGATTAGCACAAGATTACTCCTAAATCCTACTCCGTAATATATTTATTTACTTATATATTTTAATTATGAATATATATAATGACGTATTTAAATATGCAAGTTATCAATATAAAACACTAGTTTATTAAAATAAAATACTTTTTTTTTGATAAATTTAATAATTAGTTTAATTAAGCTTCTTGTCATTGAATTTGTCCTATCTATAAAATAGTCTTATACAACAATTTATAATGTTCATATGTGTGCCTTAAACCACGAAAATAATATAGAATCGATGTAGAGTTTAAGAGTTTGTAAGTTATCACGGGTTTTAGTATCACAAGTGCACAACCTCAATTCTACTACAAATACATATGTACATGTATTTTATCGTTTTCAACATTTAAGAAAAACTTAAGTTTAGTATTTGTTTCGTTAGCTTATTATTAAAGTAGGTGACTTATTGTAATTTGACATTATTGTCACACTTCTTATTAGCCTATAATATCTCATTTAAACAAAAAAAAAAACAGAACCTAATTTTATTCAATAAAAATATCATATGTATAGTATCTTAATAAACACAATATTATCTTACTCCGTATTGGTTAATGAGTTCGGTAATCGGCAAGGTATATCGCCGTTCAAAGAAGCGTAGTATATCGCGGGTAAGAATCGAACTTCGACCTCTTAATTGGTACCACTTGAGCTAGGAATGTTCCGCGATTTCATTCCAAGCCATAAGGACCAACTACAGACTATTTTACTACATATAATTAGGGCATTAATTTATCAATAATATAAGCAACAACAATAATATGGCTTCACAAACAAGTACTTTGGAACAAATAAATGTCTAACAATCCATTAAACAAGTGGAAATAAACTGAAACGTGATTAACATGTTGGATTTGATGAAAAGAAACGAATGAAATGCATTAAATTGAACTTTATTAATGATAGGCAATCAATTTGTAATGAAATTAAGAATTAACAAACATAAACAAATAACACACTCGTAATTACTAATTAGAACGAAAACAAAAATCAAAAGAATAAGAAAAACTTGAATCAGAATAATAATCAAGATATAGAGAGCCTCCTCCGCGTAGCTAGTAGACCGTGCACGTCGTCTGAGATTAAGGCCCGTAATCATCGATAAATTCCCAATAGGCAGTGTAATAAGGAGTGTAACCTGGTGAGCTAGGGGTGCTGTAAGTTGGAGACTCGAGCGTGTTTGTAGGAGACTCGGGCGTGTATGTTGGAGATGAGGGCGTGTAAGTAGGAGACGAGGGCCTGTAAGTAGGAGAGTTAGGAGACAAGGTCCATGAGGGCTTGTAAGTAGGAGACTCGGGCGTGTAGGTAGGAGACTCGGGCGTGTAGGTAGGAGACTCAGGATTGTAATAAATTGGGGACGAGGGTGTGTAAGTAGGAGACTCAGGATTGTAATAAATTGGGGACTCGGGCGTGTAGGTAGGAGACTCGGGCGTGTAAATTGGGGACGAGGGTGTGTAAGTAGGAGACTCAGGATTGTAATAAATTGGGGACGAGGGTGTGTAAGTAGGAGACTCAGGATTGTAATAAATTGGGGACTCGGGCGTGTAGGTAGGAGACTCGGGCGTGTAAATTGGGGACGAGGGTGTGTAAGTAGGAGACTCAGGATTGTAATAAATTGGGGACGAGGGTGTGTAAGTAGGAGACTCAAGATTGTAATAAATTGGGGACTCGGGCGTGTAGGTAGGAGACGAGGGCGTGTAGGTAGGAGACTCGGGCGTGTAAGTAGGAGACTCGGGCGTGTAAATTGGGGACTCGGGCGTGTAATAAATTGGGGACAAGGGCGTGTAAGTAGGAGACTCGGGCGTGTAAATTGTGGACGAGGGCGTGTAATAAGTAGGAGACTCGGGCGAGTAAGTAGGAGACTCGGGCGTATAAGTAGGAGACTTCGGCGTGTAGACGGGAGATTCCGGCAAGTTGAAAATAGACGACGGAGAATGAGAGCAGTAAACACAGGAAGAAGGAGAAGACGACATGGTGAAAATTGAATAACTGGATATATTAAATTTTGTGATGTTAATTTGTTAAGAGTAATCAAGTTTATGGGAGAGACGAGTTGTGTATATATAGATTTTGGTTAGTTTTTTTGAAGTCAATTTTGGTAAGTTAATAGTATAATTTATTATGTTTACTATCATAATTTATTTTGGATTAGGATTCTACTCATTTTAGGAAAGTTGGATAAAGCACACGAAAAATATTCCTATCCCTTTGATTTATCGGTTTTTCTGATGGGATTATGTTGAGATCCTTTTTATATGTAACTTATTAATGTGTGTTCTTAGAGCATACATTAGAAAAACCGTTGATTTTATTACTCTTTCTGCTTCTATTAGTTTTGTAAGTTTTCTTTTATTTGCTTTGGAGAATTTTAATCAAAAGAAATTAAATAATCGGAACACGGTATAGAAAACACTTATCTTTAAGGTTTTGTGTAGGAGTCCTAAGTTTAAGCTTACTAGATTTCATGCCCGTGCGATGCACGGGTCTACGTTAATGTCACTTTCGTAATTTCCTTATGACAGTTAACTTATAAAAATGAACTTTTGAAGTTTTAAGACTATAATAAAAATATCTACTATACATAAAAGAGAAAACATTTAAAGCATTCTTATTGGTCGATGAAGAAAAAAGGATTTATAACTTTTTAGTGATGTAGGACCCCCATATTTTTGCTTAAGATTAATTTGTCACTCTCCTTCATTCATTACTAGATTTCATGCCCGTGCGATGCACGGGTCTACGTTAATGTCACTTTCGTAATTTTCCTATGACAGTTAACTTATAAAAATGAAGTTTTGAAGTTTTAAGACTATAATAAAATATACTCCGTAATTTTTTAAAAAATAATATTGATATATTGATTCAACTTTTATTTTAAACATATGTTACCAACCTTGTCGGAATTCAAGTTGTATTTGATCTTTATTATGACTCGAAAAATGATCCAAAGTACCTAAGAATCAAGCTCTCTAAGACAATGTTTCAAGCAACCCAAAAGATTTTGGGTTGATCACCTCACCTTATGTTAATTGTTCGATATGAGGCAATTCTACTATTTATAGATATAAGTATATTTACCACACATACATTATTTTTCAATGTGAGATATATATAACATACTATGAATTACACAAAGTATATGCAAATAATATGAAATTCTATACTGTAATTATAGCATTTTTTTTACCATGAACCTAATTATATTATTTTCATAATTAATACAAAATTTTAAGAGCTCTCTAAAACAATATTCTCTCCGTCTTAATCATTTGTTTGCCTTTCATTAAAATACTCCTAAAAAAGGACGACTTTGGGTTTATCTCTAAGTTTCAAGGACGACTCTTATTTATAATCGCGTGATCATCCGAGCTTATGATATTTCTCCGATGTGGGACAATTCTCTATTTATACATATTACATAGTACTAGTTTAGAACCCGTGCAAGTTGCACGGGTGTATATAAATGCATTACAAAATCATGTGTAAATTAGTATATAAGTTCCCCAAGATAAAATTGAAGAATATTGAGTATTTTTTAATATATATGGGAATATTTTCAATTGAAAGTCGCATACTAAAAAGGTGGAGAATATGAGGTTGTTTCGGAACTTGTATGTTTGTTTAATAAGGGTGAGATATAATTTTTAATCAAACATACAAAGTTGAATGATCAATGGTACAATTTAATTGATTTAACATATCTCTAAAACAAATGATTATCAAACCTGGTTTTCGGATAAATACTTACACACCATCTAAAAATCATTGGTCATATTGCAATCGATAGAAGAATGAAAAATATATTAATGACGATTTTGAGTGGATAAAATCTACCAGTAGTTCTTGTATGAGACGATCTCGCACCGTGAGACAGTCCACTTTTATATTTGAATATACTCTTTTAATAATTGAATAAATTGAAAGATCTTTTCTAAAAAAGACGTGTTGTTATAGAATCTGTTTATCAATTTACAATTGAGAAAAAATTAATACATAAAATCTCATTTCAAAGATGCGTATCCGTCTTAAGTTTAAAACGGGTCAAATAATGACCAATTTTTAAAGATACGACAAACAACTCGGCATTCCATAGACATTTCGTTTTTGTCTTCTCCATATAAATGGGATACTACTTAATCTGTTGAAACTTAAGACGGAAAATGTAACGCCCTGAAAATATCATATACAGTAAATAAAGAGAAAAATATGTATATAACAAACTATACGTTTTTATTTCATAAAAAAAAAACTTGAAAACAGATTTATTACAAGGCGTCACCGCCGTATTTCCTGTATTGGAAATACAAGGCTATAACATTTTCTTAGTAACCTTTATATTACGTATTATTTATTCTCTATATATATTAATTTCTATAGTGAAACTCACTCCCGCGGTTCCCCAGCATAGAAACCTGAAAAAAATAAACAATAATAACAAAATCAGTCAACACTGACTGAATATGATTTTAGTTACCTTCAGCGGTCCTAAAAAAAATATTTCTTATATATTTCTTTCCAGTATCCGTTAACTATAATTTGGAATACCCCTGTCATTTTATCATAACATTTAAAATATGGACTACCGGTCTACCATTACTGAAGTGAGACACATTACGGAGTAAAACTCCCCTGGGCTAAACCCTCCTCCATGTACACAGGACCATATAATTATTTATGTAACCCCCTGGCACTTTCACCAGTAATAACCAGAACCGCAGTTCTCATATCATGGAGCCGTGCTCCCTTCCATGTACACAGGTTAAATTTGTAATGTCATCCCCTTCCCGTAATCGTATCCCGAATGCTACAATTGGCCAAATGTACATTATATGAAAAATGGGCATATCAACACTATAATATAATGGACATTAAGATAGCATGTGAGCACTAAAATAACAATAATATGAAATCTACACTCCTTATTTTTATAAACAATTACTAATAATGTCATCGAAAATTATTAATTCCTACGATAAAGGGTCCCCAAAGCCATACCTTTACTATTTATCTAGGTGATTATGGGTGTAATCTAACCAAGAGGGATACTTTTTACTTGTCAGTACTTCTTTTGTATTAGTGATAGTGTGTACTATTTGTGATGGGAGAGGCTTATTTATAGCCAAAATGACGGCTGGAATTTGTGGGTAAGTATGAGTAGTTTTATACTTACCCGTTACTAACTTAACGCCTAAGTATTACCTCCCCTTATGTTACCTAACTAACATATTTATCCTATTGACAGGATGAAATAAATATTCTTGGGCCAAAAATGTATATATATTGGTACATGGTCTATGTAATAACTTATAGAAATTATTTTTAGAAGATTTGTAAACATTACGATTATCGAACATTGGTATTATTTTAAAATAATAGAGGAAAATTATAAATAAGTAGGTTATTTTGGGTCAAAATAAGTAATTTTACTAAAGTGGATAATGACTATTGTTCTTACAGTTATTCATTTGTTAGTCGAGTTGGTTCTAATTAGTCGCCACTTGGTCTTTTCTACAACAATGAATACCTTGACACAATTTTATTTATTTATTTATTTTGTTTTATTTTTACAACTATACGGGATATTACATTCTACCCTCCTTAAAAATAAGTTTCGTCTCGAAACTTCAATTACCTTGGTTTAGAACAAATGGGGGTACTTGTTTTTCATATCTAGCTCTGTTTCCCATGTAGCTTCTGACATATCATGTTTGGACCATAAGACTTTCACCAATGGAATAGTTTTATTACGAAGAATTTTCTCCTTTCGATCTAAAACTTGAATTGGTAGTTCCTCGTAAGTAAGATCTTCCCTAACTTGTAAAGGTGGTATGTCAACAATATGACCAGGGTCAGGGATATACTTCCTTAATAGTGAAACATGGAAGACGTCATGTATCCTTGACAATTCTATTGGAAGATGAAGTCGATATGCCATATTTCCAACTCTTTCATTTATTTCAAAAGGCCCTATATATCTTGGACTCAACTTTCGTTGTTTCCCGAAACGTATTACTCCTTTCGTGGGTGATACCTTGAGAAATACAAAATCGCCCTTTTGAAATTCTAATGGCCGTCTCTTGAGATCAGCATAACTCCTTTGACGACTTTGTGTGGTTCGCATTTTCTCTTGTATGATTCTTACTTTGTCAGCTGTCTCTTGTATCAAATCGGGTCCAAGTATTCTGGATTCATCAATATCACTCCAACATAATGGCGTTCTACACCTTTGTCCATATAGAGCTTCGTAAGGAGCCATATTAATACTAGCATGATAACTGTTGTTATAGGAAAACTCTATCAAGGGTAAGTGCTGCTCCCATGATCCTTTAAAATCCAAAACACATGACCTTAGTAAATCTTCCAATGTTTGGATGGTTCGCTCGGTTTGACCATCTGTTTGCGGGTGAAAGGCAGTACTAAAGTTAAGCTTAGATCCCATTGCTGTTTGAAAACTTTTCCAGAATTTGGCTAAGAAATTTGTATCTCTGTCTGATATAATGGTTGTAGGAACTCCATGTAATCTCACTATTTCTTTTATGTATTTCTTAGCTAATTGTTCTGAGTTCCATGAAGTCTTAGTGGCTAAAAAGTGAGCACACTTGGTTAATCTGTCTACTATTACCCATATTTCATTCATTCCTTGGGATGTTACAGGTAATCCTGTCACAAAATCCATAGCAATTGACTCCCATTTCCAAGTAGGAATGTCTAGGGGTTGTAGAAGTCCTCCGGGTCTTTGATGTTCTATTTTTACTTGTTGACAGGTAATACATTTTGAGACAAAATCTGCTATTTCTTGCTTCATATTGCTCCACCAAAATGTATGTCGGACATCCTTATACATCTTGTTTCCTCCGGGATGTATCGAATATCGTGACTTGTGTGCCTCGTTTAGAATTTTCTCCTTAATAATTTCTGAATTTGGTACACATATACGACTTTGAAACCAAAGTGACCCATCTTCTTGAATAACAAAACCCGGTGCTTTTCCTTTTTGTATATCTTTTCGAATTTTCTCAAATTGGGGATCAGTTTCTTGGGTTATCTTTATTTCATCTATCAAGGTTGGTCTTATTTCTAGGGCTGCCATATAACCACTTAGATCACCAATTACTATCTCTATCTCAAGTCTTTTCATGTCTTGCTGGATATGAGGCTCTTTTATAGTAAACATGTGTAAGTTGGCCACAGGTTTTCGACTAAGTGCATCAGCTACCACATTAGCTTTTCCCGGGTGATATTGTATATCTAAGTCATAATCCTTGATGAATTCAAGCCATCTACGTTGCCTCATGTTTATCTCTTTCTGGGTAAAAAGATATTTCAGGCTCTTGTGATCGGTGTATATACGACATGAAATTCCATAGAGATAATGTCTCCAAATTTTCAAAGCAAAAACTACTGCAGCCAGTTCTAAATCATGAGTGGGATAATTTTGCTCATGTGCTTTCAATTGTCTCGAAGCATAGGCAATTACCTTCCCATTCTGCATTAACACACATCCTAGACCTAGCTTTGAGGCATCACTATATACTTCTAATCCATCAATGCCATTTGGTTGTGTGAGAATAGGGGCAGAGGTAAGTCTATTTTTCAGTTCATAAAATGCTTTCTCGCAACTTTCATCCCATACAAATTTAGTGCTTTTTCTGATGAGATTTGTAAGTGGTTGGGTTATTTTTGAAAAATCCTTCACAAAACGACGATAATATCCTGCTAATCCCAAAAAGCTACGTACTTCCGCTACATTTTTGAGTACAGGCCATTTAGTGACTGCCTCAATCTTTTGAGGGTCCACTTGTACTCCTTTTTCTGATATAACATGACCTAAGAAACTTATTTCTTTTAACCAAAATGCACATTTCTCAAATTTGGCATACAACTGATTTTCCCGTAAGGTTTCCAAAACTACCCTTAAGTGGTGAAAATGTTCTTTCTCATCTTTAGAATATATTAAAATGTCATCAATAAAAATAATGACAAATTTGTCCAAATAAGGTCTAAAAACTCTATTCATAAGGTCCATAAAAATTGCAGGAGCATTGGTGAGTCCAAAAGGCATAACCTTAAACTCGTAATGTCCATAACGTGTTCTAAAGGCTGTTTTAGGTATGTCATCTGGTTTTATCCTTAATTGGTGATACCCAGAACGAAGATCAATTTTTGAGTAAATAGCACATCCTTCTAATTGATCAAAAAGATCGTCTATCCGAGGTATAGGATACTTATTCTTTATAGTGACCTTATTAAGCTCTCGATAATCTATACATAAACGCAAACTTCCATCTTTCTTTTTAACAAAAAGCACTGGTGCTCCCCAAGGGGATGTACTAGGTTTTATGTACCCTTTTTCTAATAGTTCATCTAGTTGAGTTTTTAATTCCTTTAATTCAGCAGGTGCCATTCTATAAGGAGATTTGGAAATGGGTGCACAACCTGGCATTAGTTCAATTGTAAAATCTACTTCTCTATATGGTGGTATTCCTGGAATTTCTTCAGGAAAAACATCTAGAAATTCATTGACTACCGGAATACTGGTTAGATTTGGTTTTGCCTCTAAATTGCTACATACATCACATAAGTATCCCTTACATCCTTGACGTAATAATTTAAGGGCTTTTAAAAAGGATATAATCCTATTGTTGCAGTTGGTTTTGTGGCTCTGAAATAGTATCTCATTCCCATTCGGTTTTGTAATAGTTAATGATTTCTCATGACAATTTACTATTACATGGTTCTTACTAAGCCAATCCATTCCTAATACAACATCAAAATCTTGTAGATCAAACTGGACTAGATCGGCTAGGAAACAATTTGCTTCTATGGTCAAAACACAGTCTTTATACCAAATAGGGCATGAAATATTCTCCCCGGTAGGTAATCTAACTGAAAGTGTTAATTTGTTATTTTGAGGTGACAGTTTCAACCTTTCACTTAAAGATCGAGATATAAATGAATTTGATGCCCCAGTGTCAAATAAAACATTAATGGGATTAGAGTTAAGAAAAATGTTACCCGTAACCACATCTTCTGAAGTCTCCATTTCCTGGGAGTTCATTACAAACACACGCCCCCGAGTCGGTCCTTGTGGTTTAGCCTGAGGTGCCGATATTTTTGTAGCAGGAGTGGAGTTAGGCGTATGGGTACTTCTCAAAACAGTCGAACGAGTCATTGGACAATTATTTTTCATATGGTTTGGACTTCCGCACATATAACATCGTGGCCTAAAAAATCTACATTGGGAGGTTGAATGATTAGTACGACCACACATTGAGCATGGTGGGGTTAGGTTCCTTTCATGTAACGGGTTAAAAGGGTTCTTTCCAAATCCTAAGTTGGGTTGTTTATACGAGTTTCCCCCGGTAATATTATTTCTTTCAAACTTCCTTTTAATTCCAGATGGTGTATCATTTCTCTCTTTCATTATCCTTTCTGCATTAGTGGCTTTATCATACATTTCTTGATAATTCAAACAAGTATGTGTAGACAATCGATCTCGAAGATTCCAATTTAGCCCTCTTTCAAAACGGTTCATTCTTAATTCTTCTGTTCCCACCATGTGTTGAGCAAATCGAGATAATTCCATGAATTTTGAGGCATACAAGGTAACAGACATTGATCCTTGTTCCAAGTTGTTATATTCTTCCTCTTTCTGTCTCCTAAGAGAGGGAGGGTAAAACTTTGATCGCATGAGCTCCTTAAACTGAATCCATCCAAATCCGTGTTCCTCTCTCCTGTCCTTAACAGTTTCCCACCATAAATCTGCTTGCCCTTCCAAGTAATAGATAGCAAAACCTACCCTCCATTTTTCAGGGCACTGTATAGCATCAAAAAGTTTATCCAGTCCTCTTACCCATTTTTCAAACTCTACAGGGTCTGGTTTTCCATCGTAGGTCTTTGGGTTATAACTTGCCATTTTCTTAAAATATTTAACACTTTCTTCTTGATTATTAGGAAGATTATTCCTCAATGCTTCGGCCATCATTTCAGCGAAGTTTCTTGCATCAGATTGATTATTAGGAGCAGGTTGGTTAACATCGATGTTATTAGGAAAAGACATCCTATAAAAATAAAATACACATGGATTAGAAACTTAACGCGATTTTATTTATTAACATGCGCAACATATTTACATACACTACATATATGTATATATTACACCCAAACATATAAAACAGTCTAATTTTACATACATCCGCAAACTATTAGAACAACCCTAGATAGATTACAAGTCTCAAAATTGGGTGTCTAGCTACCCTAATATGTACATACAACCATAGTTAACTTATATTAGTCTTAGCCTAATACATATGCCATTTTCTATTTCATTGCTTGTAACGAGGGATAATAAAGTCACTATTATACCCCTCTCTCATGTCTAGGTGTTGGATTACGGCTTGGTTGGAGTGTCATTTCCGTCCCCATATATTATGGTACTAGTAGCACTGTCCTCAATATTCCCGTCACTTGAAACATTATCGTCCTCAGCAGGTGAGTTGTTATTTGGGTGGTTGTTCTCCGGATTATTTTCACCGTTGACTTCGTCATCAGGAATATACACCACATGGTCTCTTTCAAAAGTGAAAAGTTCCCAGGCTATGTCCTCAAAGGATGGAATCCACCTATCATAAAATGCACCTCTGTGAAGATACTTGGAATGATTGGGAACCCCATTTACTAACAAATCATAATATCGTTCCTTAAAGGTTCTCCACGGTACTATGTCAGGCAAGGTTTGGATCAGGGCATGAGCTAAGAACGGTTCAGTCATACGGTATGCTGGAAACAAGACATTATGATTCCTTAAAGCATTTCTGAGACGATCTATATGTTCCACGACCTTTTCATCCGGATTCATTACCAAATCGTACGGGTGAGGTACTGCCATTATATCTAAAACAAAAAAAAACAATAACCACATTAGTAATCTTATACTCATAAGTTAATAATGGATATTAATATCATAAAAATAATAAAAAAAAACTCTTAGCAATGCTATTATTATTACTACCCTCCTAACAATTTACCCCTCTCATTTATTTTTTTTTCTTCTACTAAATTTTTTTTTTTTACAGGGCTCTGATACCATTTTGTAACGCCCTGAAAATATAATATACAGTAAATAAAGAGAAAAATATGTATATAACAAACTTTACGTTTTTATTTCATAAAAAAAACTTGAAAACAGATTTATTACAAGGCGTCACCGCCGTATTTCCTGTACTGGAAATACAAGGCTACAACATTTTCTTAGTAACCTTTATATTACGTATTATTTATTCTCTATATATATATATATATTAATTTCTATAGTGAAACTCACTCCCGCGGTTCCCCAGCATAGAAACCTGAAAAAAAATACACAATAATAACAAAATCAGTCAACACTGACTGAATATGATTTCAGTTACCTTCAGCGGTCCTAAATAAAATATTTCTTATATATTTATTACCAGTATCCGTTAACTATAATTTGGAATACCCCTGTCATTTTATCATAACATTTAAAATATGGACTACCGGTCTACCATTACTGAAGTGAGACACATTACGGAGTAAAACTCCCCTGGGCTAAGCCCTCCTCCATGTACACAGGACCATATAAATATTTATGTAACCCCCTGGCACTTTCACCAGTAATAACCAGAACCGCAGTTCTCATATCATGGAGCCGTGCTCCCTTCCATGTACACAGGTTAAATTTGTAATGTCATCCCCTTCCCGTAATCGTATCCCGAATGCTACAATTGGCCAAATGTACATTATATGAAAAATGGGCATATCAACACTATAATATAATGGACATTAAGATAGCATGTGAGCACTAAAATAACAATAATATGAAATCTACACTCCTTATTTTTATAAACAATTACTAATAATGTCATCGAAAATTATTAATTCCTACGATAAAGGGTCCCCAAAGCCATACATTTACTATTTATCTAACTGATTATGGGTGTAATCTAAGAAGGATACTTTTTACTTGTCAGTACCTTTTTTTTTATTTAGTGATAGTGTGTAAGTGTGTACTATTTGATGATGGGAGAGGCTTTATTTATAGCCAAAATAACGGCTGGAATTTGTGGATAAGTAGGAGTAGATTTATTCTTACCCCTTTACTAACTTAAGTCCTAAGTATTACCTCCCCCTAATGTTACCTAACTAACATATTTATCCTATTGATAAGATGAAATAAATTATTCTTGGGCCAAAAATGTGTATATATTGGTACATGGTCTATGTAATAACTTATAGAAATTATTTTTAGAAGATTTGTAAACATTACGATTATCGAACATTGGTATTATTTTAAAATAATAGAGGAAAATTATAAATAAGTAGGTTATTTTGGGTCAAAATAAGTAATTTTACTAGAGTGGATAATGACTATTGTTCTTACAGTTATTCATTTGTTAGTCGAGTTGGTTCTAATTAGTCGCCACTTGGTCTTTTCTACAACAATGAATACCTTGACACAATTTTATTTATTTATTTATTTTGTTTTATTTTTACACAACTATACGGGATATTACATATTTTCTACTATATTTTTTTTCCACAAATTCTCATTGAAGACGAAACATATCTGTGTCAGATGTTCTTTCACAAGTAGGCAAGTGGGAAGGAAGTGGAGATCCATTTAATTCCCCACTCACGTCCTTTTGAGAGCGCATTTGCCTCATTTTCATTGAAATCAGATACGGATATGTCTCGTCTTCAATTACACAAACTATTTTTTTTGGTGCTCAAATTTTGCACTATCTAAACACAAGGATTTGTTACCAATTAATTGGATTACGGGAATACTAGTACTTCCTCCTATTTACTCATTTCTTCCCCTTTTCTTTTTGCACAAGAATTAAGGAAATGAATTTGGACCACACAAAACACACTACCTCATATGACCATATACAAATGAACTTGGACCATACAAAACACACTACCCACATCCAAAAAGGGAAAGAGGGAAGAAAATTCGACTTACCCAATTAGGAAAGAGGGAAGAAATGAGTGAATAAGATGGAGTATAATATATTAAGGGATATGATAATGTCACTATCAATTTTTTAATACCACAATAATTATAAGATAAGTTTATGAACATATACTATTCACCGTCTTACAAATATGAGCGGCGTTAATAATTTCGGAGTGACATTACGTATTCTCTATATTACTTCTACAGTAGGTCTTGCTTGCGACGGATCGGATCTTGCGACGGGTATTTTGTGAGAGGAAATGGGTAGAGGGGACAAGGTGGGCACCCCCCATGTGCTTCTCCACTCACCCTTGATGGGTATTTTGTGAGAGAATATGGTATCAGTCTTAAGCTTGCGACGGATAGTGTCCGTCACAAATGAGAATTTGTGTTACTTCTAATATGGAAGTACAGTGAGTATGCTATCAACTTCAGTCCAAGTTCCGACCAAGATTAAAGCGTAGATTCGGTCCTATGTCTGCTGTAATACATAGGGGCCACATCAATATCTTTATAATTTTTCCAAGTAATTATTATATTAATAAATAATAAAGGGCCACCTATTTACTAAACAATCTAAAATAATAAGGTGGAAACGGAATATAATAGTCAGCCTGGAAAGCTGATGCCATTACCTTTGTCACGTTTCTTTTCTATACTAAGGCCCTGTTCTTTTGGACTGAATTTTGCTGAACTTTTCTGAACTGAACTTATAGGAGCTGAACTGAACTTATAGGAGCTGAACTGAACTGAACTGAACTTATAGGAGCTGAACTGAACTTATAGGAGCTGAACT
>JAIUZE010070840.1:0-71487 GCA_022085475.1 Heliosperma pusillum | reverse complement strand
ATGGATGGATGAGATTAGAACAAGATGGAGAGCTAAGATTAAAAAGAAAAATGGATGGACATGATTAAAACAAAATGAAGGTACAAGATTAAAATAATATGAGTGAGTTTTAATGACTTTCATCTACATTACAAATGTAACTTCAATCATTATTTTTGTAACTTCAATCTAAAATGTGATTTTGACTATATAAATTTGAATTTATGTAACTTTAAAACAAGTTTATGTGATTTTAGCCTTTTATGAATATAATTTCAGTCATTACGAGTGTAACTTCAACCATTTTTTGTGTAACTTTAAACCAAAATGTGATTTCGACTATACAAATTTGAATTTATGTAACTTTAAGACAAGTTTATATGATTTTTGCGTTTTTATGAGGCTAACTTTAGTCATTAAGAGTGTAACTTCAACCATTAATTGTGTAACTTCCAACTAAAATGTGATTTCGACTATATAAATTTGAATTTATATCACTTTAAGACAAGTTTATGTGATTTTGTCTTTTCATGAGGCTAACTTCAATCATTACGAGTGTAACTTTAACCTTTTTTGGTGTAACATTAAACAAAAATGTGATTTCGACTATATAAATTCAAATTTATGTAAATTTAAGACAATTTTATGTGACTTTTAACTTTTTATGAGCTAACTTTAGTCTGTAACTTCAACCATTATTTGTGTAACTTTAACTCAAAATATGATTTAATTTTACCATTTTTATAAGTGTAACTTTAACCTTTATTAGTGAACCTTCATTTATTATTCATGTAACTTTAGTCATTTATAATGTAACTTTATACTAAAATGTGATTTAATATATTAATTTGAATTTTTTAAGACATGTTTAAGTGACTTTATTCTTTTATAGTGTAACTTTAGTTATTAATAGCGTAACTTCAGTACTTGCTTATGTAACTTTAGTTATAAAACTCTTAAATGATGTAACTTTAGTTATAAAACTCTTAAATGATGTAACTTTAGTTCATAATTGTGAAACTTTAGTACATAATGGTGTAACTTTAGTTATTAATATCGTAACTTTAGAACTAAAAAATAAAAAATGAGATCTAAAATACAAAATAGAAAAACATAAGAATTTTTTTATAGAAAAAACGAGATTTAAAAAAACATTAGTGAATCTGGAAAATAAAAATAAAATACATCTAGATTAAAAAACATATATAAAAAAATGAGATCTAAAATAAAAATAAAAAATATAAGAAATCTGCAAAATAAAAAATGAGATCTAAAATGGTGTTGGTGATTTTTTTTTTAACCTTTTTTTCAGATCTAAAATGTTGATGGACTTTTTTTTTTCCCTTTTTCCCAGATCTAAAAGAAGATTTAAAAGATGAGACTAAAAATGTAATGGGGTACAAATCTGAAAAAAAAAAAAAAAAAAAGAAGAAGAGAGGAAGCGGCGGAGGCCGTCAACCCTCACGCGCCTCCACCATTCCAACCTACATCCCCACGCGCTTCCCCCACCAAGCAACACTAATAAGCATTGTTTTTGAAATTCGAATTCATAGGAAGGCCCAAATATTTCAGATCTGGAAAAAAATTGAGAAAAAATGAAAGTTGTTGGTGGTGGTTGGAAGAGTGGAGGACGGCATGGGAAGAGGCGAGATGGCGGAGGACAGGCGAAGTTCCTGTGAAGGAGGAAGGCGGCAGCATGGGGATTTGGTGGGGGTGAGGGGTCGCCGGTGCAAGGGGGTGGGGGTTCGCCGGTGAGGGGGGTGGCGGGGGTGGTAGGTTGGGGGTCGTCGGTGCGGGGGTGGTGGCAGGTGCTGATGGCTGGTGGATGTGGGCGGGTGGATGGCGGAAGTGGTGGAGGAGTGGGGGTGGTGGCCGGTGAAGGTAGGTGATGGAGTATTTTTTGTGGTTTTTATTTTTTTAGAGGATTGATGAGAGATAAAGGAGGTAGAGAGAGTGGGATATGTGAAAATGAGAGAAATGGAGTGAGTGGAGGGTATTTATATTAGGGTCTGAAAGGATTGGATTGTGTGTGTCTCACAATCCTAGCCTTCCATTTTGTTTTAATCCTAGCCCTTCATCCTCCTAATCCAAGGGCTTGGATGAGGACTCAATGACTCAAATATACTAAGGGGACTCATTTCAACCTAATTCTATATATATATATATATATACATATATATATATATATATAGGGTCAGGATCCGGTGAGAACCACTAACATAATGAGAACCGTGAGAACACTCACTAAATCTCCACCAAATCTTGTTTCGAAAGTTTTGATGGATCATTTACAATTAGTTTAGTTTATTCAATCAAAATATTTGCAGTAATTAAACAAAAATTATTGATTTTATTAAAAAATATGTACTTAATCTACATAAATTAAATTAGGTAAACTAAAACAACTCTAAATGCATGAAAACGAGCATTAGGTGCATGAAAATTGTTACATGCATGAAAACAATTACTAGGTGCATGAAAATAACTAGCTCTAGATGCATGAAAATGAGTACTAGGTGCATGAAAATTATTAGATACATGAAACTGACTACTAGGTGCATTAAAAAGAGTAAAATCTATTTCGACTCGATTTTTGTCAGTAGCTTATAAATTTTCGGCCAAGAAATATGTTATCTAGCCATAATATTCTACGCCGAATCCAAATATTTTGTTAGTTTTAAAAAATAAATTTTCTAAGGCGGAGTTCTCACGGTTCTCATTATGTTAGTGGTTCTTACCGGAACCCAATTATATATATATATATATATAGGCGGGTTCCTGTGCGAACTTGAGTTCAGTACGAACTGTACGAACTAGCTCAGATACACATGATAATACTACCAGATACATATGGTATTACTACTGGATACATGTGTACCCGGTAGTAACACCATGTGTATCCGATAGTAATACCACATGTATCCGGGCTGGTATTTGACTATTTGGTGTATTCAAGAAGCCCACAACCACAACCACAACGTCTACCAACAATGACTGACATAATAGCCACCACCGCGGTCGTCCCCACCACCACTATCACCACCACCACGGACGATGCAACCACCACCCTCACCGCCGACGCCACCATCACATCCACAAGCTAATGACTAACGTCACCACTGCCACAATTTAACGACCCAAATAATGCACCTGACGACGTCGGCGCCGAGTTCTCTCACCACAACCACCATTCAAAATCAACCCCCAAATTCAAGTCCTCTCCCCTTAGCCATGTAGCACCGTTAAGATGGTGGACTGATGAGCCCACGGCGGCTGTTACGGTGAAAATAAGGGATTTCGGCGACGAGCGACGACGAGCACAAGGGTAAAGTACATGGTGAGGAAATTACTTCGCCGGAGGATTAAGATAAAAGGACGAATGTGGTCAGATCTGTTCATGGTCGTCGGATTAGTCGCCGACGTCGAGATATGGTTCATCGATTCTCCGGTGAGATACTGTTGAACTCCGCGACGGTAAGTAGGTGCCGCAAATGGCTTCCATCGACGGGGTACCAAGAGGCAAAAGGAAGGATGCGTCACCGGCCGGTATTGTTGGGTAGTTTGACGGTGGCGGATGCGGCGGTGGGGCGCCTGTGTGATGGCGTCGGTAGTGTAACTGGTGTGATGGATGAAGTTTAAAGTTTGGTTTGGGGCTTGGATGCTTTTGGGCTTTTATTAGAGAGTAGTTGTGTTTGGGCTTAGATCCAAAATAAGCCTATTAGTAACAGTTCGCACATGATCCTAATACTATATACTCCCTCCAATTTTTCATCTTCTTCCCTCTTTCCATTTTAAGCTAATTATGGTGATGTTCCCTCTTTCCTCATTTGTAAGTAGTTGTGTGGTCCAAATTTAATTGAATGTGGGGTAGTGTGTTTTATGTGGTCCTAAATGATTTCCTTAATCCTTGTGTCCAAAAGAAAAGGGAAGAACATGTAAAATTGGAGGGAGTATATATATATATATATAGATTTAGGATCCGGTGGAAACGACCACTCGCTGCAAAAAGTGGAAACGACCTACCCCAAATACTAACACTCTACTTTTTCAAAAAAAAAAGTCACTGACACTATTAATCATATTATTAACTACCCATAGTATTCCACTACCCCAAACCCAAATGTCCCTCATCTCCATCCACGACCAAAAACAGTCACCGGAAACCACCACAAGGAAGACATTCCGCCAGCCGCCACCACAACTAGCCGCCGGCAAACAACAACATCACTACAGACACCGACTCCCGACCCTCTTCAAACCCAAACTACTGCATCTCCCCCCATCACCACTAATCTGATGTCGTCGTCGGTGACGGCGATATCCAGCATCGCTGGCGAACACCGTCAAGCTTCCCCAATGCCGGCGCAACTACGACGACACCATTGATCCCAGAAACCCCTAAAATTCCCGATTATTGAACCCAAAACCGCATTTATTTATCCATCTTTTCTCTACCATCCTTGAGTTCTACAACTCGTTTCATTTCAATCTCTCTCCGCCCTTTTATTCGCCGGACATATCTACAGTAATATGATGTCAATGTATCTACTGTAATCTTCGACGTATCTACTTTAATCTTTGATGTATCTACTGTAATCTTTGATGTATCTAGCCAATATTTTAATGTATCTTGACATGGATACACAAATTTGGTTAATAGGTACATTAAAATTGGTTTGAGATACATCAATATATAAATGCGTGCAAGAGTTTGGAAATGGGGTAGAGGTTGTTGTTGGGTTGGTGATCGTCGCCGGCGACAACGCCAGTTGGTAAATGAGGTAGGCGGTGATGGAAGGTTATGAGGTGGTAATGGTGTAAGTGTGTGGTGTTGTCGGTGATTTCAACGACGGTGGTGTCGGCTGGTGATGTCGAAGGCGGTGGCGGTGGCGCGTGCTCAGACAAGGTGACCGGGATGAGGAGCGTGTTGGGTTGTTTATATTCAAATGTGTGGGGAAATTGTCATAGGGGGATATTGGGTATAGTTATTGGGTTTGACCCGCTGATACTTGGTTTTAATTATATGATTGTAGTACGTTTCCACTTTTTTCACCGAGTGTTCGTTTGCACCGGATCTTAACTCTATATATATATATATATATATATATATATATATATATATATATATATATATATATATATATATATATATAGAGTGAGCATCCGGTGAGTACGTCCCGTGAATAAGGACCACTAGATCAATAACATCCAACATCCCTCATTCGTCCACGTCCCCACATTAAAATTAACACGCGCGGTAGAAAAAAAAGAAGAAGAAGAAAACACGGGTTCTTGACGTTCAACGCTCATTGCTTACTGCCAACTTTTGACTCATCATTATCTTTTTCTCTCTCTTCCTCTCTTTATGTAATTCACTCTAAATTTAAGTTCTCGACAAATCAAGATAAAGGCACTGATTCCAATATTTGAATATTGAAGATGCACACAGTCTCTATTGAAGTATATATTTTCAATTTGGCAAATTTGAGAGCACGATCAACAAAATCTCATGGAGTTAGGTACACCTTATTTGATTATTTCTTTTTTTTATATACCATAGCTTGTTAAAAAAAAATTATTAAGGGTTTTGCATCTGTAATTTGATTATGATGTGAAATGATGAAGCGTTAACCTCGTATGTACTTCGATTTTATGTAATCTTGATGTTATTATTTTTGTTGTGATATGAGTCTTATTATCATTTGATAACTTGCTGCGATATAAGAACAAATATTGTTATAGATATTAATCAATTTAATTCTAAATAATACCCTTTTGGAATTTGTACTTGAGTTATTGGCTCTGGTTCTTAAAGCTCTGTTGTCGCAAATTTCAATATGAATTTGTTCTCCTCATATAATGTTTCGGTAGCATTATGATGGTTATGCTTGCCTATATAAAATTTCTCGTAACCTTTTTTTTTATTGTCACAGACTCAGACATATGGGTTGTTATTGTAACATATAGGAGTTATTAATGTAACACTTGCTTTGATTTTTTTTTGGTTTGGTTTGATTTGTTACTATGACACATTTGAGTGGTTAATGTAACACATATGAGTTGTTAACTTGTTACTGTAACATTTGATTTGTTATTGTAACATGAATGTCGTGTTAGTGTAACAATTGATTTGTTATTGTAATACATAAGACTTGTTGGTGGAACACTTGGTTTGTTATTGTAACACTTGGTTTAGTCCATATGAGAGTCTCTTCTATGCGTTTTTTAGTTTCATGGACTTGTTTTGTAGCGATGAATACTCATTTTTTTAAGGCTATTAGGTCAATGGTAGAGCAATGTACGACCTCGTACAAAGATGCGGGTTTGAGTCCGATATAGCTTCATTCTTTGTTGCAAGTATTTTTAGAATAAGGAATGATGTAATCTTTTTACAATAACACTTATGCATTGTAATTGTAACACTTCTAATAGAGCATGTCAACGGGTACAACAAGAATATCTCTTTAGCATTATGATCTGTCTTTTCTTGTAACAAACTTGGTCAACTAACTAATGTCGAGCTCTTGATGAATATTGACAAAAGGTTTTACAAAAGTAGCAATTAAAGTTTTATAAAATGGCTTACTTATTTAAAAAATGTTTACTGTAATATTGTTATTGTAAAATCATCATTAATGATGGACAACAAGCTTTCACATGTGATTTACTTGTTAATAGTCGAACGTTTTGTTTTGAATATCAGGAAATTTGAAGAATAAGGTTTGAGAAATTAACGGACACAAAAAAAAGGCATACAAAGAGACAATATATTACAATAACACGCCAAGAGGTAGCGAAAGATGGATACGAACTATTGAGGTGGAGTTGACGCCTAAGGTTGGCATGTCCTTTTTAAGCGTGGACAATGGTGGACAAGGGGCTGGAGTTCTATAACATATATGCCTTAGCGTGTGGTTTTGATGTTTGATTTTGATGTGTGATTATGATGTATACTTATTGTATATTTTTCTCATTATTATTGCGATATGGTATTGCGAAACTTTTCAGCGTATTAGAAACACCTGGACGAATTTGTATTTACTTGCCTTATTGCTAAAATGAATACAAATTGGAACTTTTAATATTGTTTATCTGTTACTTAGATAAATTAAATATGTTACGGTATCATGATTACTGTATCATTGTTACTTAAATGAGTAAATCATGTTACGGTACCACCGTTACTTTAAAAATGTGAAAAAATTACCTTTACGTTATAGAACTACTTTACACACCATCTTATATAGTAAACGAGCTAGATAATTATTATTGTAACATTATTCTCATGTTACGTTAATGTATCAATGTCGTTACAGTAACATTGTTACTGATTACTGTATCATTGTTACTTTAGTGAGTAAATCACGTTACAGTACCACCGTTACTTAAAAAATGTAAAAGTAAAAAGTACCTTTACATTATAGAACTACGTTACACACCGTCTTATATAGTACACGAACTAGACAATTATTATTGTAACATTATTCTCATGTTACTTTAAATTTTAATGTCGTTACAGTAACATTGTTGACTTGCTTTTAATAAATTAAAATGAAATGAAATTGTTACAATAACACACTGTTATTGTGATGAATGAATGTTGTAACGTGACATACTAATGATTTTTTTGTCATATTAGGCGATAAGGTATGTTTGAAAGGTTTACAATATGATCTTAAATAATTCAGCTATATGGGATTTGAACCCATATCTTAGTGTAATGTTTGCACATCGCTTTCCCATTTGAGCTAATAGCCTTTAAACAAAACAAACTCAAAATTTTAAATGAAATGAATAACAATAAAGGTATCCTCCTCCTACAATCAAAAATGGTATAATATTATGTAGTTACCTTAACCACAAAGACATACTCCATATAATTCGAAACCATACATTTTACGGAGTTCTCTCCTAAAAAAGTATGACACATACATCATAACATACTTGCATAAATAACTTAACATAATTATGCTACTAACTACCATAACGTTTACACATTGTTGTAAGTTTTGAGATCAAGTTTAAGGCGGAGTTCATTTAGAATTTATTTAGTGTTTGGTAGCATATTGTTGTAAGTTTTATTCTCGTTTGCAAGAAGTCCAAGCTTAAGATTAATATAATTTTATACTCCATCCTTCCAAACTCCTCACAAAGAATAAAAAAGACAAACAATTGAATGGGACAAAAAAAATATACAAATAGCTCGATTGTTATCTATCCTCTATTAGAGTCACAACTTTCAATTTGAGAATATGATAACATGTCTACACGGTTTTGACTTAAGTTTATTGGTGATTGCTCCACGGTTCTTAGAATGTTAGCATTTTCAACAACCATTTTTAGGAATAATTTTTGTCACCATTAAGTATAACTAGCATGTGAAATTTACTTGAATATGAGTGTATTACGAGGATATTAAATGTATCATGTGTTATTATTTGCTTTCTTGTGTATTTAACTGCAGTAAGTCTCTTGTGAGGGATATACGAGCCAAGTATCTGGATAAGACATGCCTAGGGAATCACAAACATTTGACCCGTGACAAGCTTATGACGGAAATCCCCGTCACAAATGAGAATTTGTGATTTAACTGAGCGGATTGAGTTTTCACATTTAATTAATAAAAGTGAGCTTCTATAAAAACTAACAATAAATAAAAAGTTTAAGAGAATTTAAAAGTTGTCATAGAAAAGTAAATGATGTAAAATAATAATCTAGAAAAAAAGAGATTACGAAATAGAGGAAGAAAGCTTGATTGCAACTGGATTTTTGCATAAATTTTGGCGAATAAATGCGAAAAGGCCATTATATTTTACCGTTGCCAAAAAAAAAAAAATGCGAAAAGGCCACACATACACAATGTGTATGGAAAAGTCATACATAAGCAATAAAAATGTGACATTTGGCAAATTTAAGTTTAGATAGATTGGTTATTTTAGGGTTAGGTTAGTAATTTGACATATGTAGTTAACTATATTTATGGATTTTTTTATTTCTATCTTTTATGCATTATATTGATGGAAATTTTTATTTGTTTATACATTTCAATTGATGGAATTATTAATAATAATAATAATTTTTTTTCCAAGCTTTTTATGATTAAACTGATGTTATTGTTTTTTTTAATACTACGTTTGTCTTTTTTTTTTACGGTTAAGCTTTTTTTTATTTACTCCTAAATATTTATGAAAAGTTTTCTGCCTAAAACTATTAAACAAAAGATAAATTTTTGAAATATCTTCCTAAGCTAACAATATCTTTAAAAAAAGGCAATAAAAATGACCTTTTAAAAAGACAATTAAAAAAATTAACAAACTAATTTTTCAATATAACTTTTCTAAAATCAAGCTAATAATATTAATAAAAAGGGAAATTTTAAAATTTTAAAAGAGGGAGTTTTTAGTTGTTTAATTAAGGTTTTATAAGTCATTATGAAAAAATATGAAAAAAAAGGCAGCTTTGTTTAAGAAATGTAAAATAATTATAATTAAAAAATTTAATTAGCGTTTATTTTAATTGATTAATCCGAATTTTAAAATAATAATAATAATAATAATAACCATAAATAAAATTCCTATAAAACAAACAAATAAAAAGATTTCCATCAATATGTTGTATAAAAACAGACAAATAAAAAAAAATCCATAAATGTAGTTAACAAGTTAACTTCTTATGTTAGATTACTAACATAACCCCAAACTAACTAAGTGAGGTTAACTTGTGTTTTGACATGTGTTGCGCTATTATTGGTTGTGTATGGAATTTTCCATACACATTGTGTATGTGTACCATCTTCCAAATAAATGTTCATTTAAATTAAATTCAAAGCTTGCCAAGTAGCCGACATATGGCCAAAATAAAATAATGAATAATAACGAAAGAGAACAACGATGTGCCAATGCTCGTGTTCGAAAATGTGATACTTAAAACTATAATGTTACTTCTGCACTTTTAACACTCATCTAAATTAGATACTCTCTTCTTCTCATTCATTTGTTTGCCTTTTATATTCTTTGTGAGGAGTATTTTAATCAAAGGCTAACAAATGATTGAGATAGAGGGAGTAGTAAATAGTAATGCTACTTATTTGGTGGTAGCTTTATTTATTCTTTATTAGCTTTAAGTTTTTCTTGATTTATCTAGGTTTGAGGTAGTAGTAGGCTAGTTGCTACCCCGGGCATCAACACTCTTGTAACTAATTAGTTTTTCTTTAACTCATGGTCATTCAAAACTAACAAAACACGGATTCTAAAATGTTGAACTAGTTTTATTACTCGTGAATTTTACGGATTATTGAAATTAATTAACTTTTATTGTTAGTCATATCGAATACACAATAGACCCCTTATAACTTGTTTTTTACTTCAAATTTAACATATTGCCCAAAAATAACTAAACCCAAGAGACCCATAGAGTTAGCTCATAAGGATTATGAGACGAAAAACTCGAGTTTCGGACTAAAAGCAAGTGACTCTAATGAGTTTAAAAATGCAGAAACTCGTATGAAAATTTGGAGTCAAATTGTAAGACACTAAATTGCAGAATAGCTCAACGACTTAACCTTTTGTTAGAAAAACGTAAAAAACGTTCATACGTTATATGACAGGTTGTTAAGCCTTATACATGATGTTTGGAAACTTTTGCACTTATCGGCATAAACATAGGAGGTCTTACAACTCTTGCGATTAAAAATAAAAAACAATATTTACATTTCTTTGTATATAAATCTCATTTAAACTTGGATGCAATATCCCTGAAGGATCTTGATCAAAATCTTTATTGCACTTGAAGTGATCGTTCCTCAACAATTTATATCGAAAACCGTTAACTCATTAGCTTGAGGATGAAGAACATTAAAAAAGATAAGTCTTAATATCCATCTATCAGAATTCATATAAAGATGTAAAGATGTCCAAAATAATAGAAAGGCAAAATAAAACTTCAACAGATTACATAATTTCTGTCAAAAAATTTGTTACAGCTAGTCAGCTACATATTTACATACATAAATTAATTAAAGAAAAAAATGAGTCAAAATTAAACAACTCACCTTAACATGCCACTCAAAAAAAGACAAACACTCTCCAAAAGTTACTATTTAGTGATAGAGAGGTACAAAAAATTATTAAACATATAATTATTTACACCAAATGTTTATAAAAATTTGGTCCTCTGCCTCTAATTATGCATCAAGGAACAGAAATGTCAGCAACTATCTTTGAGGAGGATATTGCATATTATAAAGATATCTTTCATGAAGGTCGTGAATATGAGATTCCAAATCCGACAATCAAAATCATTCCTGGCCAATTTAAATACGACAATAATATCTACCAAATGGCCCTCCAAGGAGGTTTGGACGTAGTTGACCTTGACTCTACTAAACTTTGAAGACATACTGGGTGCCAGCGAATGCAATAACAACCTGTCTAGATCGCAAAGAGCGACTTGGTGCGTGCCTTTCCATTTCGTTATAGTTGCTAAATTATATACTAATTTGAAGAATTTTGTTGCTCAAGATTTTTCTTTCTTTCATGCATATCAACTCAGAGTCGATATATTTGTTGGCGCTCTTAGAATAATACAAGTAGAGCATCGAGTGACACCAAACAAGCAACATACATTGTTATCGTTGACCAAATGTAAGTAACGCCTACAATAAATTGTAATACTCCGTATTTCTATATGTTGGGGGCTCGGTCGAGTAGGGCTTACTCGACCGAATACATAGTGTACTCGATCGCTTTATAGAAGAACGCTTTTGACTTTCTTGCTTACTTGAAGTTCACGAAAATTGCTATAAGGTAAGGTTTCCCTACTCAGTGTTTGCGTTATTGATTGATGTGATTATATTGTTATTGTGATATTGATGATGTTGTGATTATTGATATTGATGATGGTCACTGTGGTGACAATGATGGAGTTTAGGGTTGTTGTGATTGTTACTATAGTTTGGTGATTCCGTTGGGAGACGTATAACACCTCGAGTTCGCCCCCGTGGTTATCCCGCCGCGTGGGGGATGTGCACATTAATGTTCCGGGTTTGTCTCGCTGCGGTGAGATGGAAGTTCGACCCATGTGACTGCTGTCCAGGGTCAATTGGTGGTTTTGTAGAGCAGGCTAGTAACCCGAATTTACTGAGGTGTCCGCTGCGGTGGCCCTCCGGTTTCTCTTTTCCTTGTGCTTATCTTATGCGTTGGTTGGTATATGCAAATACTAACCCTCTACTGTTTTACAAAACTGATGTGATCCATTGGAGGATGTTGAGCAGGTGATCGCATGAAATCGTTAGCATTGCGTTGGGATCGAGGATGAGATCATTGCGTCGTGTCTTAGCTTTCGCCTAGTTTTTGCAGTCTTCAACATTGTTAATGATTTATTAGTACGTTATGATTATTTAGTTGGATTATTGAGTTGGATTATTGGTTAGATGGTATGCCATTCTTTTTTTAGTTCTGTATTGACATTCAAACATTGATTAATAAATATTATTTCTTTATTGCTTGTTTTGATATATACTACCTCGGGCAACTGACATGGTAGCCCTCCCATGTGCTAAGGAGGTCTTGTAACTGTGGTACATGGGGGACCACGGAGGGGTGCGCTTGGAAGGACAAGCGTAAAAATATGCATTTGTGGAGTCGGCACCAATTTTTATAAGAAATTGGAACCGTTTGAATATTTTATCCCATGTCAAGAAATAAAGTGATGACACGAACACTAAGAACTCGTTACCCGTAGCATTCTATGTCTAGAATGACTCTCGTAGATGCCAATGAACACGGATGTTCACAGAGATCTGGAGTAAGGGATGAGGGTACGTATTAGGAAGCTCTTTAATCGAACACCTAATCTCGCCGCCTTGATAGCGGCCTCTACTAATAATTAGGGAAATCATTCGTATTTGATATGCTATCGATTATATGCATGCAATGCAACATCCAACATTTTAATCCTAGCATGTGAATTAAACTATGTCGATGAACATGTAATTAGGACTCAATTATGTCGAAATTGGGGATTTAGAAATAATTACATATGAGAGAGAAGCAAAATCATACAGTACAATGATTAAATAAGATTACAGCGGATTACAGGATCCATGACAAAAATATATTCAAAACGGAGATTTGAAGAAAAACAAAAGATTTGAAAACTAAAAGTGACAAATTAGGAACGATATTACGACTAATAGTTAGTTAATTACGTAATTAAAGCTACGTCAAAGCGAGAACGGAAGTTCAGGGGCCGCAGTCAATCCAGAACAGGCGCAACAACAGTAGCGTCCTCTCGAAGAGGCGAAGGCTTATTGCATCTGTTCTTGAGCTGAATTCTGACTGTGAAGTCATAATCGCGAGTAGTTAACATTCCTTATATATTTACAATTGATTATTGACCTATAACTTGATTAGAAGTGTTTTAACATATTAATTACACTATAACTTGGATCGATAACGAATTCTAGAGACATGATAAGAACAAATCAAATCTCAGAGACCCAATTTTGATTTAAAGACGAAAACTCGCTAATATCGAATTATTAGGAACTTAGGTGGAGACCAAAACGTTTTATATGAAAGATTATATTAAAATATGATTTCTGTACGAAGAAAAGGAAATAAGAAAAAGAACAAAATCACAGGAACCAGAGGAAGAAGAAGAGTAGGAGCAGGGCAGCCTCTGGAAGAGGCGCAGCATGCGCTGCGATCCTTCGAGGAGGCACATCTGCTACTGCGTTTCTTCTCGACGTCTGATGTCTGCTAAAAACGTTTTGTAAAACAGGTTTTGTTTTAGAAATCGGTTTTGAACTTACTTCTGATGTGAAGCTTACATGTTTGAAGAAACGAGATTAACTAAGTTAACGTTTAGTGATTTCACGACTCGAATATACGTAGAAAGTGCCCTCGTTAGAGGGTTTAAATTGATTGATTGAAATAGTTGATTGTGTAGTGGTCAAATTGGTCGGTCATGCAACGTGACGGGTACCCAGAATGATCTGAGCTTACTTGGTCGATTGATCAAGAACGTAGGTGTCGAAAGCTTAGAGCAAAGTCTAGAATGCAAAGAGAAAAGAGAAGGGCGGAACACTCGCGTGCCAAAAAAGTGAAACCGGAGGTCTCCTTTTATACTAGAAAATATGAAGGGTTTTGGAATAACTTAAACTTTGGAAAGAAATAATGAAAATATTCTGAAAACGGAGTAAATAGGTTGGAGAAGGGGGCGCAGCAGGAGCTGCAATCCTCCAAAGGGACGCAACACCTGCTGCGTTATTTCCCAGAGGTTCCCTTCTGCGGAAGAAAGATTTCCACGCTTCTATTATGGAATTGCGGTCAATCTATACTTCCTTTTAAAAAGATACGAGATATATTTTACCAAAAAAGATAGAATTTGAAGATTTAATAAATATCCAGAATATTCTAGAGCCTCCCGACTCGACATTTTAAAACGGTTTCTAGAAAATGAAGCGGTTTTAGACCCAAACTCCAAATGAACTCTAATGACTGTCAAAACGACCGTACCGGTGCGAAGATGACAACCAAGGAGTAGACACACGTGTTTTACCTATCACTTGACGATAAACTTACGAACTGTCAAAAATCGTTTCGCTTAACAAACATGCGGCCCAATCATCACTGGGTGGTTGTCGGGAGGTGTAGAACTGAGATATCTATAGTAAGGCACTTTAGTGTATGAGGGTGTTATAAAGTGGTATTAGAGCGATCGATTTTAGAACCTAAAATCAATGAACCTAATGAACTACGAGTGTCTAATAAAATGAACCCGGGTAGGAGTTATAGGGAGCTACCGCAAGGATTCGCGAGATATCCCAGGATCGCACTTTTCCCTTATAGCTCTTACTTGGTCCCCATGGGAAGTGTCGGGGCGTTACATGTCTTTGATATTGTTAATATATTGTATGTTGAGAATATGTGACATGGAGGTAGATGTGGAATGGAGTTGAAAGATGAATTGTGGCATTTGTGTATCACATGAGGTTCGCATGGATGATATAGTAATATATGAACTACATGAGATGTGATGTATTTATCTGTTGCGCATGAAATATGATGGCATGATAATGAGCTTATATGAAATGAACTATGTGTGGAAATGATGACTTTTGGCATGATAAGATGTTGTTGTTAACGAGCATGTGATATGTGTGAATAGTATTGTTGGACCAATTTCATAGTTTTGATAATGACCTGTGTTTACGTGATAATATGTTTTACTCGATATATCATATGCGTGTAATTGTGTGCTTTAGTCTTATTATAGCTAGCAACAATTATGAGAAGAAAGATCAAAGTTAGGCATAACTTTGACAAAGTCTGAGAGACAAAGTTATAACAACTTCAGGAATAACTTTGGAAGTGAATATGTAAGTTATGCTACTCTATAGGCTAAACTCATGCATAACTTTAAAGAGAAAATCGCTTCAACAAGATCTACCTCACAACACAAGACCGAGATGGAGGTTCCTTTTGTGATCAAGATAAAAGATGATCCGTATACTGAAGATCTTTGTTAAGATGAATAGTATAGGTCGTCTTCATAACTATTCCATTCGAGAGATTTTATGTTCTAAGTTATAGCTTTAGTCTATGACTTTGGATGATAAAATATTGATGCATGATTTTGGAAATAAATTTTTTTGAAATGTTTTCAAAAGTGAAAGAGTATTTTTATATTTATCCAAATTTTTATTAGAGAAATATTTATGAGATTCTATTGGTTAGTAATACAACTTATGGGTTGTCATGCTACCTAGGGTTTCTAATATATTCTATCTCAATTTGTTGTTAACCTAATTAGCCCACCTAGTGTTTGAGCCACCTAGGGTTTCGTGAAACCTAGTGTTTGTGCCACCTAGGGATGCGTGCCTCCTAGGGTTTCGTGAGCTAGGAATTTCGGCCTCCATAGGTTGTTTTCCTTGTTTACCTAATCTAGGATTCTACTATATCTTTACAACAATATTTTGAGATATTAAAGATAAATATATTTCTATAAGATAAACCAAATAATATTTTGAGATAAAGATATTTCTAAAAGATAAGTAAATATTATTTTATGGTATTAAAGATAAATATCTTAATTATTATGCTAGGGTTTTAGATCTACTATGATTCTACTACTATAAATACTCATTCACATATTGTTTGCAAAACACACGAAATACACTACAATCACACGACACATCTATTTACTAGTGTTGATTTTCCAAAATCGTTTTAAAGCAAACCTTTGAGCAAATATTTATTATTTTTAGAGTTTGTTTTTCAAAAGAGTCGTGGATCAATTGTTATCAATCGCTTGAGTGAAATACGTTATTGGATAATAGTAGATCATTATAAGCTTACAATTCTTTAACGGGAATTTGTGTGAGTTATATTGTACTTTCTTATTAGCGTAAGATAGTATAGAGTATTTAGCGATACTCACCTTGAGTTATAGTCATAATGTTGATTATACGAGTGGGTTGATAATTTTTGTAATCCGTAGAAAGGTACTAAAAATTATTAATCGAGAATAGTGGACGTAGGTTTCAACGTGTGAAACTGAACCACTTCAAAAATCGTGTGCCTCTCTCTTATCTCTTTACTTTTCGTTATTTCGTTACTTGCGCTTACTTTGATTAATTAATTAGTTGATTTTAATTCATAAGATCAAATAATTAATTACATATCATATAAATTGAGAAAGTGGGGCTAGTTTTTAATACTTAATTCACCCCCCCTCTTTCGTATTCGATCAATAGACTCTACAAGTATCAACTTTAACATGAGGTTATGCGTTATTATTGTCGATCATGTTATATATGGAATTCCATGTGACTACGTGAGTATGTATGAGCTTAATGTGAGTTGAATAATTTATTCAAGCATGAGAATTTGGTATAATGTGTTATGTATGTGAGTGTGCATAGGTGATTGCTGTACGGGGGCCATATTATTGCATGACTCGACAGAGTGGGGGCAGATTACTCGACCGAGTAATGGTTACCCGACCGAGTACCTTGACACTCGATCGAGTGTGGGAAGTTGATGTAAAAATTTGTATGCGGAGAATAGTGACTCTAGCGAGCACATAGTGACACTCGGCCGATTATGAAAGACTCGACCGAGTACCATTATGGCTCGAACGAGCAAAAGTCCCTGAGTATTGAGACGAATAGTGATCTAGGTCACTCGACCAAGTGTATGTTGACACTCGACCGAGTGTGTGTGACTCGACCGAGTGCCTTTTGGACTCGATCGAGTGAAAATCCTTGTATGTTGAATTGGAATTCGGTATTTGATGTACTCGACCGAGTACCTGTAGTACTCGATCCAGTGAGGTCAACTTGGCCGATTGTCTTGTTGCACTCGACCGAGTGTTTTTATGTCAGGACCGTAGTCCGTTTTTTTGCCGTAGGCATGTTCTTACGTTTGCCATTCTTATTGAAGATACCATTCCTGCTACAAGATCTAGTGTGCTAGCTGCAACTGCGGAGTTCAGTGCCGAGGAGGTTGCCCGACTCCTCGAACAAAAAAAGGCGCTTACTAAGGCCCTTAAGAGTGTGGGTGGTAATCGGGAAGTGGTAGTTAATGCTACTACTAGAAGCACTGCCATCGCCCATCACCGACCCACTACCTATGAGGGTACCGGTACGCATTGGATGTTGGTTGTATTTTATCTTCGAGATAATATTGCATATATTTTTGACTCGGATCAAGCGACAAAGAAGAAACGGGAGATAAAAAGTTGCTTATCATTGTAAGTTCAATTGACTAACAACATTAAATTATAGTCATTTATTTATGTATGAATGATGGGTAATATGATTACTTTTCATGTATAACATTTTAGGGCTTGGAAAAGGTATTCTTTTAGGGCTGGAACGCGCAATATGTCAAAAAAAAAACGAGCTTCAAATAAAAATGATCGAGGTATGAAGTTGTCTTTCTTAACAATCCAATTACGTCGCTCTTACCAGCCTACGTACCATGTATTTATATATTTTGTTCATGCATTTTGATTCATCTAGAAAATGTTTGATTTTGGTGTTATGTGATCTTTGTCCAATCTTCCATTTTGCACGTTGAACATTGATTCGGAGATTAATCAAAATGATAGTTTGATACTATACTTGTTTAATTTATTAAATAACGGGGCTTACTAAGTCACTTTATTTAATTTATTATTACCTTGTGATTGTAGCGTTAATGTTTGAGCTTATAATCTTTACTTAACTATTAAATTTGTAAAAATATAGTGCCCTCAACAGCCAGGAAGTTATGAGTGGGGTTATTATGTTATGAAGTGGATGTATGATATTACCTTACACTACGCATCATCGGAGGACGACATAGAAAAGGTATATCGATTTCTTAATATGTAATGACGTTGTTTGAATTTGTGTACAAATATATTTTTATTTAATTTTTTTTAAGTGCCTACCTCTTCTAAGATTGCGTTCACTCCCTGATTATCGTCCGTTTTTATGTACTGTGTTTCAGGTACGAAAATGAACACTGAACTAATGAACAAGGTTCGAGAACTCTGGTCACTTTATTGTGTAAAGAACATCTAATGTATGTAATAGGTTTAGATTCTTAGAAACTGCAACCGAACACATTTAACATTTTTTGTCGTAGGATCTAGCTAGTATTGTTTTTAATTACGTTGTTGAATGGATGGATTGTAATATGTATGACATTTTTTGGTATAAAATGAAGTTGTGTTTGTTGGAAGCCGTGAGGTTGCTGGTTTATTGTTTGTATCATTATCGATCCAGTTTGCAGGTATTTAATAGTGTGGGAATGTGAACTTTGCAAAGAAGGTGCTGCTGAATTTTATGCAGCATTTAATTGCGGCTATATTATTGAATTTGCATTGCTCAAATTTACATCGGTTATAGAAAAGAACCGATGTTAATGTAAATGTTGGAACCGATGTTAATGTTGTACAACCGATGTTAATAACATGTAAAATACATCGGTTTAAGTTATAATTGATGTAAATAAGGTGATATTTACATCGGTTTTGATCCAAAATCGATGTAATTAATGAATGTCAATATAATGTACATCGGTTACTTAGTAAAACCGATGTTAATAACATGTAAAATACATCGGTTTTAGGCATAATTGATGTTAATAAGGTCATATTTACCTCGATTTTGATGGAAAAGTGATGAAATTAAGACCTTATTAACATCGGTTATACCTACTAACCGATGTAATTTTAATGTCATTAACATCGGTTGTACAACCGATGTTTTTGCTAAAATAGCTTTAAACAACGCCCCCAGAAACATCGCCCAAAACCGATGTAAATAAACCTAAAAAAACGATGTGAATGACACTTTTTCTACTAGTGGCCGCATCTGTTAGATGATTGGCACCGCGAGATGGAAAGCTCGAGGTCGTCGACTGTCCAGCGGAGCTATGCGTAGAGCAAGTCGCGTTCTATCTGAGGGGTCACGCGGGGAAGTGGTTGTTCAGAGAAAGGACAGCTATGAAGTAATTCTATGTGGGCGAAGGGGAGGAGGCGATCCCTTGGAGGGATTTCAAGACAAATATGAGACTGAAGTTTGTTCCCGAGCATGTGAGGGGGAAGCTGAGATCTGAATTAGAGACCTTTCGAATGGCTGAGGAGATGTCTGTGACGGAGTACTACAACAAGTTCACGGAATTGGCAAAAGTCCCTAGCTGAGAAATTCCAAAAGGCATTGGTGTTTAGGGTCATGAACAAGCTACCACTGCCAGTGGCTTATGACCTTAAAAAGGCTTATGAGAAGGCGGGTCAGGCTGAGAGATTGGCAGTTATGATGAAGGAGGCTAGAGAGGTGATGAAGGGTGGCAAGAGGAAGGCAACGAGCGAGGGTGGAGACAACTCTACCTATAAGAAGAGCAACTACTGCGCAGACCAAATCCTATTCGGGTGGTGGTGGTTACCGCAGAGGACAGCAGTTTGGGGGAAATGGTGGTAGAACCACTAGGGAGACTTCCGGGCCGAAGTGTTACGATTGTGGCGGTATGGGCCACAAGAAGTTCGAGTGTCCATCAGAAGAAGGAGGTAGGGATTACCAACCGTCCTATCAGCGGCGTTATTCGCAGAGCATGGCTAGTAATCGGCCTGCAGATTCCTAGAACCGGCAGGGGAGTCAAAGTGGAACCCGTGGTGGCTACAACCGATATGGTGGTTATCAGAGGCAGAACAACAACAACAACAATGGCGAGAACCAGTGTTCGGCTGCAAAGACGAGGACATCCGCGAGCACAGTTCAAGGAGGTGGCCAGAAGAACAGTGGTAAACTATTCGTGATGGATAAGCAAGCGGCAGAGGCAGATGCGCAGGGGTGTCCATGATCGATAACCTTCTTTTGTTTTATTCGATTCAGAGGCAACCCATTCGTTCACTTCAAAGAGTCATGTTGTATTGTTGTGGTTGGGTAGCAGTGAGTCTGTAAATGATGAGGTATTTATACCTTCTGGGGAGTCTGTATCGTGTAATAAATTGTTTGAAGGGGTGTCCATGAGCGTGGGACAGGCGGACTTCCCTGTTGATTTGTTTGAATTTTCATTAGACGGATTTGAGGTCATTGTCGGGATGGACTGGTTGGGTAGATATAAAGCTAATATAGACTGTCATCAGAAGAAGGTGTCATTAAGGGGTCCGAAGGGAGTTAAAGTGTCGTACCAGGGGTTCGTGGTGAAGCTTAAGGTGAAGATGATAACAACTATCACATTGAAGACCTACTTGAAGAAGGGCTGCCCGATGATCTTATGTCATGTCAGAGACACCAGATTTGAAGAGCCTAGAACAGACCAGATTGAGGTAGTGAGCGAGTTCGATGATGTTTTTCCGGATGAGATACCGGGATTACCTCCGAAGAGAGATGTGGAGTTTAGCTTGGACCTGAAGCCGAGTACGGGACCGATTTCTAAGGCCTCGTATCGCATTGGACCGAAGGAGTTTGAAGAGTTAAAGAAGCAGTTGAATGAGTTACTGGACAAGGGATACATTAGACCTTGTGTATCGTCGTGGGGTCCGCCAGTTCTATTTGTGAAGAAGAAGGATGGTAGCTTACGGTTTTTCATTGATTACCGTGAGCTGAACCATGTGACGGTGAAGAATAGGTATCCATTACCTATATGATCAGTTGGGTGGAGCTGGGGTATTTTCAAAGATAGATTTGAGGTTGGGGTACCATCAACTGAGAATAAAGGATGGTGACATTCCGAGGACGGCGTTTCGTTCAAGGTATGGGCATTATGAGTACGTGGTAATGCAGTTCGGGTTGAAGAATGCACCGGCGGTATTCATGGATCTTATGAACCGGATCTTCAGTCCATATTTGGACATGTTCATGGTGGTATTCATCGACGACATCTTGGTATATTCTAAGACTAAAGAGGACCATACGGAGCATCTGAGGATTGTACTGCAGATTTTGAGGGATAACCAGCTGTATGGCAAGTTATCTAAATGTGAATTATGGTTACAGAAGGTGGACTTCTTAGGGCACGTGATATCGAAGGAAGGAGTGATGGCGGATTCGAGTAAGATAGAGGCGCTATCTAACTGGGAGGCACCAAATTATGTGGCCGAGGTGAGAAGTTTTCTGGGTTTGGCTGGGTACTATAGGAGGTTCGTAAAGGGCTTCTCGAAGATAGTTGACCTATGACGGAGTTGATGAGGAAGGAGAACATGTTTTGTTGGGATGAGAGTTGTGAGACGGCGTTCCAAACCTTAAAGGAGGTTTTGACCACAACTCATGTGTTGGCATTACCTGAGAGGAGCAAGAATTGTGAGGTGTATACGGATGCATCGAAGTGTGGCTTGGAGTGTGTTGATGCAGAATAAGAAAGTGATTGCTTATGCGTCGAAACAGCTGAAGCCTTATGAGGAGAACTACCCTACTCATGATCTTGAGTTAGGTGCGGTGGTGTTTGCACTGGAGATTTGGAAGCACTATTTATATGGTGCCAGTTTCAAGGTATTTTCGAACCATAAGAGTCTGAAGTACATCTATAACCAGAAGGAGCTGAATATGAGGTAGCGACGGTGGATGGAGATGATTGGGGATTATGATAAGGAAATCATCTATCATGAGGAGAAGGCTAATGTGGATACTGATGCCTTAAGTCGGAATAGTATACATTCTTTGTGCATGACGATGTCTTTGATGAGGTTGAGGGACGAAGTAGCAAAGATGGGATTCATGTAATGCAAAAGGGGGATGCTACTAGAGATCTAATGATTGAGCCTGGATTATATGATGATATCAGGAGCAATCACTTAGAGGATTTGAAGATTAAGCAGTGGAGGAAAGGAGTAGAGAAGGGTACTACTCATAGATTTTCGATTTATGGTGATGGGACTTTGAGATTTGAGGGTCGATGGTGTGTACCGAGCGATCCAGAGTTGAAGAAAGTGATTTTGACTGAGGCTCGTTGTACTCCTTATTCGTTTCATGCGGGTGGGGATAAGTTATACAAGGATCTGAAGAAGACTTTTTGGTGGCCAGGAATGAAGAAGGAAGTAGCTGACTTCATTGCGAGATGTTTGGTGTGTCAACGAGTTAAAGAGGAGCAAAGAAGACCGCAGGGTGTGGTACACGGGGGACCATGGAGGGGCGCGCTTGGGAGGACAAACGTAAAAATGCGCATTTAAAAAATTGCTACCAATTTTTATGGGAAATTGGAACCGTTCGAATACTTTATGCCATGTCAAGACATAAAGTGATGACATGAACACTAAGAACTCGTTACCCTTACCATTCTATGTCTAGAATGACTCTCGTCGATGCCAATGAACACGGATGTTCACAGAGATCTGGAGTAAGGGGTGACGGTACGTATTAGGAAGCTCTTTAATCGAACACCTAGTCCAGCCTGCCTCGATAGAGACCTATACTAATGATTAGGGAAATCGTTCATATTTGATATGTTATCGATTATATGCATGCAATTCAACATCCAACATTTTAATCCTAGCATGTGAATTAGACTATGTCGGTGAACATGTAATTAGCACTCAATTATGTCAAAATTGGGGATGTAGAATTAATTACATATGAGAGAGAAGCAAAATCATACAGTTACAATGATTAAATAAGATTACAACGGATTACAAAGATTAAAGGATCCACGTCAGAAGTTTATTCGAAATGGAGATTTGAAGAAAACGAAAAGATTTGAAAACTATAAGTGAAAGATTAGGAGCGATATTAAGATTAATATTTAGTTAATTACGTATTAAAGCTACGTCAAAGCAAGGACGGAAGTTCAGGTACAGAAGTCAAACATTTGCGTCCTCTGGAAGAGGCGCATGGCTCATTGCGTCTGTTCTTGAGCTGAATTCTGACTGTGAAGTTAGAATCGCGAGTAGTTAAAATTCCTTTGTATATTTACGGTTGATTATTGACCTATAACTCGAGTAGAAGTAGTTTAACATATTAATTACACTATAATTTGTATCAATAACGAACTCTGGAGACTTGATATGAACAAATCGAATTTCCAAGACCTAATTTTGAGTTAAAGACGAAAACCCGCTAATATCGAATTATACGGAATTTAGGTCAAGAACAAAACGTTTTACATGAAAGATTATATTGAATTATGGTTTATGTACGAAGAAAAGGAAATAATAAAACAAAAAAGAACAAAATCGCAGGAACTAGAGGAAGAAGAAGAAGAAGAGCAGGAGTAGGGCGGCCTCTGGAAGAGGCGCAGCATGCGCTGCGATCCTTCTAGGAGGCGCAGCTGCTACTTCGTTTCTTCTCGACGTCCGATGTCTGCTAAAAAGGTTCTGTAAAAAAGGTTTTGTTTTAAAAATCAGTTTTGAACTCACTTCTAACGTGAATCTTACATTAATTGAGCGGAAAAAATAAATACAAATAAAAAGATGGGATTTACACCCTCAGACTTACATGTTTCACGAAACGAGATTAACTAAGTGGACGTTTAGTTATTGCTCGACTCGAATGTACGTAGAAAGTGCCCTCGTTAGAGGATTTAAATTGATTGATTGAAATAGTTGCTTGTGTAGTGGTCAAATTGGTCGGTCATGCAACGTGACGGGTACCCAAAATGATCTGAGCTTACGTGGTCGATTGATCAAGCACGTAGGTGTCGAAAGCTTAGAGCAAAGTTTAGAATGCAAAGAGAGAAGAGAAGGGCAGAACGCTCGCATGCCAAAAAAGTGAGACCGGAGGTCTCCTTGTATACTAGAAAATATGAAGAGTTTTGGAATAACTCAAACATTGGAAAGAAATCATGAAACTATTCTGGAAACGGAGAAAACAGACTTGTGAAAGGGCGCAGCAGGAGCTGCGATCCTCCAAAGGGAAGCAGCATCTGCTGCATTATTTCCCCAGAGGTTTCCTCCTGCGGAAGAAAGATTTTCACGTTTCTATTATGGAATTGCGGTAGATCTATACTTCCTTTTGAAAAGATACGAGATATATTTTACCAAAAAAGATAGAATTTGAAGATTTAATAAATATCCAGAATATTCTAGAGCGTTTTGACTCGGCAATTTAAAACAGTTTCCAGAAAATGATGCAGTTTTTGACCCAAACTCGAAATAAACTCTAATGACTGTTAAAACGACCGTGTCGGTGCGTAGATGACGAAAAGGGGTAGACACAAGTGTTTGGGCTATCACTTGACGATAAACTTAAGAAATGTCATAAATCGTTTCGCGTACCAAACATGCAGAAGGTGTAGAACTGATGTATCTACAGAGCCCCCACTTTGACCGAGGCTTGGACAAGGCGAAAGTCAAAGTATAGTCACCAGGTCAATTAAAGATTATAACCTTACGACTATGGCGACGCGAGGCAGCTTTAAGGGTCTGAACCAAGAACATATCGTCGGGAACATTTTAAAGTATGTCGACCATCGGGACGGGTCGTTTACAGTCCATTAGACTACGTATAAAAGCTCGCCAACCATAAGAATGAGTCATACCTGAGGCATCATATGTGATGATCTGCCTGTCTCTGTCGTCAGGCAAACTCTCGTCGGGGAAACATATATATTGAAAGAAATCTACAAAATACTGCTGCACTGGATATACGGAAGACTCTATCAGGATCTATTCATTCCGGGGGATCTGCTCGGTTATGGTGAGCAACATCTTGATGATAAAAGACGGGCCCACGGATTGTATGTCCGAAAGGGGGTCCCTGCTGAGATGACAACATCATGTGACGGTTGAAGCCTGTCAAAGCGCGGGTCTTGGAAAAGCACCAAGAACGTGAAATAAGATGTCAGAGAGGAGGCGCACAAGATTTGGGCCCACGAATAACAAATTTGTAACGAACTTTCAAATTAAAGAGAAAGCATGATGGGAAATAAGCGCAGCATGTGCTGCGATCTTTGGAAAGGGCGCAGCACAACTCTAGGACTTGTCCTTGTCTGAGTAAAAGAGCGACAGACGGAGTTTCCATTTCACATTTCTAAACATAAAACACTCAAAACCCTCTCAAAATCCAACCAAAAACCGTCAAAATTTGATCAAATAGAGCCATAAAACATGACTAATCGAGGTATGCATCCTATCATTGCTTTAATTTCTTGCTTTTGATTGAATTAGAGTCGGAAATTAGGGTTCTTCCCCTTGAATATTTTGAAAATTTGGGGGATTTGCCTCCATCTGATTTGTATGATAGAAATTGATACTAGAAATGATTAATTGGTTTTGTTAGGAACACAACCATGTATTCTTTTTGCGTTTTCGTCGCGTTTTGAACAAATAAGATGGTTACACAGCTAATTCGAAAACCGCTTCGAAAACACCCTTTGGATTGTCCATTTTGGATGAAATTTGATGTTTTGAAACCCTTGTATAATGGGTAAACTTGTTGTGGTGTTGGATTTTTGATTTGTGATAACTTCTGCAAGACTCTTTTCTAGGGCATAATCGCTATTATAGCGAAATGCTGCCGAATTTTCAACTCAAACCCGTGACTAGGCTTTGAATTAGACTTGACTTGACCCAACCCCTACATGTGTCGTCGGGTTTTGGAAGAAATGGCTAAAGATGGTCGGAAAACTTCCTTTTAGAGCTTGAAAATACTTGAAACGTCTTGAAAAATGCTTGAAACGACTTGACGTGGCTTCGGTTTTGCAGGTGATGTTCCTTCTACGTCGAGGGGAGCCCCTATGGACGTTGACCCTGAGCCCTCTTCTTCCCACGTGGGAGAAGAGATACCGGCAGAGGTGTTTGGGGAGGCTGAGGAGGCCGATGAGGTCCCGAGGAGGGCCAACGTAGGACGAGGTGGATGCCAGCTAGTGGATGCCAGCTAGTGGGTGCACTTGAGTGGGCCAAGAAATGGGATGGTAGACATCTTATTTAGGGGGCGGAAAGCCACTTGTCTTACCAGAGGGCACGGAGTATGGTAAGCTTATGTTTGTCATTCTTCGTATTTGTTTGCCCTTTTATTTCTCATTTATTTAATGTTAATTATGACTTTTAATTTGAATTGATGCAGGATGCTGGGAATATGAGGTGCTTCTTTGGCTATACGACGATGATGAAGGCCTATGAGAGACTGACGGAGGGGGAGAGGTCCCTCGTCGAGCTAGGAGCCCTTGGAGATTTGGTCAGGGCTTGGAGGACGATCAAGGCGAAGAAGATTCGGGATAACCTTAGCCTGATTCAGGCCTTTCTTGACCGGTACTAGGACACGACTTCGACCTTCCATATGCCTTTTGGAGAGGTCGGGATCACTTTGGACAATGATGGCATGATCTCGGGTCTGCCGTGTAGAGAGGAGAGTTTAGATTAGCCGTTGACGGCCATGAGGGGGGACTCAGAAGAGGCGAGGAGGTTGATCAGCTAGAACCTGTTGGTAGGGGCGGCTAGCGTTCCCGGGTTGTTTCCGAGCTCTTACGTCAGAGACTACTTTGCGGGTAGGACCCCAGTGAGAGTGAGGATAGGCGGGGAGATGTCGCCTCCTCTTCCTTGTACAGCTGAGCATAGGGCTCGCCTCTGGTTGTGGGAGTTCTTGTCTTCGATTTACTTCGGAGACAAGGAGGAGAGGCTCTCGACCAAGCTTCTTCCCTTACTGTCTGACTTAAGTAGCCTAGGTCGGTGGGACTGGGTTACTCCTAGCTTTGCGATCCTCACACGCTACATGAGGGCCATGGTTTGACTAGAGCTGATGGAGAATGGGACTTCTTCTGCCACTGTTGGTCCCGGGCTCTTGTTGGAGGTATGAACCTACATTTTTGCATTCATTGAAGGATCAATGATTCTTTTTGCATTGATTGAAAGATCAATATTTCATATTGCATTATTACTGAATGATCAATACTTCATATCGAAAGATCAATACTTTATTTCATATAGTTATTGGACGATCACTATTTCATATCATCGTTATTGAAAGATCAATATTTCGTTTGTAGGCGTGGGTGTACTCCTACTTTCCGGGCTTCACGCCCAAGAGGACAGAGCCGGAGATGAAAGCGTACCCAATCGTGAGGGACTGGGTGGTGTGTCGTAGGAAGAGCCAGCGTTCTTCCTATGATGTTTGTCGGAGGGGAGTGAATGCCTTGCACTTGAAGCACGTAAGTACCTCTGATTCTTTCTTTTTTTGTCTTTTATTTGGAAATGATCATAGGAATGACCCCTTATTTCATCACCTAGAGCTAGTCATAGGAATGAGCCCTTTGTTTCTTCGTTTTGGTGGGTTCTTAAACCTTCAGAGGACTACCTGGACGTTCCGGCTTTCGTGGCCGAGGTTCTGCGTCCTAGGAGCTCGAGTCGGCTGTTGCTGAGGACGCTCATGGGACCTGTGTGGTACATGGGCGAGCGTTTGACTTGGCAATGCTCTCGTGACACCTTCACGGTCCCTATCGAACCTCCAGGGTCGATGTTTAGGAAGCCTTCTGACGCTAAGAGAGAGGCTGACTTGGTTGGTGTGAGTGGGGAAGCCCTCCTTCTTCCTGGCGATGAGTACTCCGGGTTTGTTCACCAGAGACTGGCGTATTGGCTGATCGTGGTAAGCATTGCTTGTGTCTTTTTTGTTTTTGAATTGATTTGAAAAGTGACGGACGATTGTTAATTAAAGAGACATTTGAACTTTGCAGGAGATTGAGGTGGCAGACGTTGAGCCCCCAGCTTATCTCGTGGTCCTGGCGTACACCAACGCGGCCGGCTTCGCTACGATCTCGGAGCTTCGCGATTTTAGCAAGGCGGTGACCGACGTTGGCTTAGAGGAGTGGCATCACCTAGCGAGGAGGGTAAGCCTCTAACTTTGGCTATCTTCATTATTTTCATTGCATAAGAATGCATTTGATTTGACCCTAATTTACATTTCAATACAGGTGGCACCGTCTCAGCACGAAGCATTTTGGAGGGTGGCCAACCGACTGCGGGCTACGGCCATCGAGACACTGTTAGGTGGCCTGGATCGACAGGTATGAACCTCTCATTCTCTTTCCATCTTATCGTATCTTTTTGTATTTTGAAATGAAATGATTGAAATGAGGTTTTTCTTCACAAAGAGACATGGAGCGGGATTTGGCGGAGTCCTAGGAGGAGACGGCTCGTCTGTTGAGGGAGATGGAGGACAGGGACGCTGAGATCGCCACTCTTGAGGCGACTGTAGCCAAGCTAAGTGGCGATGATGATTAGTTGTCTTTTGTTTTGCTGTTGATTTGTACATTTTGGATTGTTTTTGTACATTTTGGATTTTGACTTTGTCTCGGGCGAGAGCCCTCAGTTTGATGTACATACCTCTTTTGTTGTTGGGTGTTCTCTGTTCCTGTAGGTTAGTCTAAAAATAGGGTTTGGTAGGCAACAGTTTCTGCCGTCACGCTGCCGAAATTCACATAGAATTTACATAATTTACATGTAGCATATTGGTGGCCTAAACTGGCGCAAAACGAGAAAAAAAAAAGGTGCCCGAAAATGACCGGATAATAAGGAGGGCTACCCCATAAAAAAGAATTTTAAAAAATAACATAAAACGTTGGTTAGAAATCTTTAATTTTTTCAACCCAATCGCTCTTTTGATTTTGGAAAATCCTTATCAATATACTATATCTTCTACACATTCATGTCCTGCCATAATGTGATGTGCTTCCAATGCCAATAAAAAGTAACCCACCCAGTAGTATTTAACATCCAAAAAACCGCCAAATAAAAAGCGTCCCAAGCCGCTCCGTAAAAACGTATCCGGATGAAATACGTGCTCGAAAGATGGTAGGCCGAATACTTCTCTTTATTCATAGGGTTAAGTATGCTCAAAAGCTGAGAATGAAGCTCCTTTACGCTAACCTTTAGGCAGGGATTGAATCCAGCTTTTCTGCAGTTTACTTACGATTTTGGTATCAAAAAAGGGAGTTGGGGGTATGAAATGCTAAAAAAGGTAGCTTTTTTCCTTCTAAGAAGTAATATCTCCTTACTTTCATTGAAATGGGAGGCCCGTTTAGGAGCCTTTCGACTGACTTTAGAAGGCCTTGAATTAAGGGCAAAAGAACGTTCTCTTGTGCTTCCAGACATGTTGAGCCCGAAAGCAGATGATTATTCATCTGCTTCTCACGTTCCGTGAATAGCTGAGGCATTGAGGAATATCCAGAAAGGCATTTCGAGAATCGGTCTGATTCTATCTTTGTTCCTTCCGTTTGAAGAAAGGAAGGATCCTGAAGAATCAATCTTTCGTTTGAGCCAGAAAGTCCGTAGTACTTAGATTTCTTCTATTACGAGTCGCTCTAGCTCTAGAAGTTTGAGCTTCTTTGTAATTATAAAGCCTTGTAAGTTTTAATTTTTCTTAGGTCCGCTCCTGGCTCGATGCGCTTAACAAAAGGGAACTCTCTAAATTCTTTCAGAATTTTCTTCGTAATTAAGCAGCATCCTTTAAGTGAGTAGGGGTGCGCCGGACCGCCGACGAATAATAGGTATCCACACCCCAGGCAGAGTTAGTGAGCCGTGTAATAGGCGACCATTTTGCGCGGTTCAGGGGGCACTTGAGTCAGCCGCCGGCGCCCGACTACGTCTTGACCCCTATCCAGTTTTTGGTCCAATTCCCTCTTCGTACTACCAAAAAATGAGATTCTTGCCGAATCCGAGTTTGCTGCTCCAACCATTACAAAACTAATACCTATTCTGTTTAGTACTTCAGGTGCTTCTGTTGCGTATAATGAAAATCCCGTAGCGGATCAATTCCAACGAGCCTTTCAAACTAGTACTTTTTGTAATCGACGGGAAAGAGCGGGGCTGGCGCATGTTCGAACGTAAAAATCGTAAAAAAATGCCCATAAATGAGCAAAAAGGACGACCGGGCAGTAGGGAGAGTTATCCACTAAAGAATAAATTAAAAGAATTGTGTAAGTGTTTGAAATAATGGAAAGAAAGAGGAGTGAAAAGATTTCCCTAAAAAACGAAATTGAAAGAAAATGAATAAGTGTGCTCATTTGGCGGCAATGTCGACTTCCGTCTCGAAAAGCGAACCTAACAAGGATTAGGAAATCCAAGATTGATATCGTTCCTCAGACTGCCTTGGCACATACTGCAGAGTCTTGTCGAGAATGGGCCACTAGTTGGGCACAGAGAAACGTGTGGCTCATACCCATTCCAGTTGGCTCTTTATGAGTATCTGACTCATACTTGCAAAGGAGAAAGGCTTGTTCCCCCGAAGAACGTGAGAAGCTGAGGAAACACGAGCCTATAGATTACAAGATATGCGAAATGGCTAAGGAGAACCAAAAGTATCTGACTGAAGAGGAAGAAGAAGCCGGATCCCTAGTTGTTCGTCCAGCGAGGAAACCAAAGACAACTCTCTTAAAAGAAGTACAATTCACTTTTGTTTGATGACATGAGGATATCCAAATGTCAAAAAGCAAGAGCATAGCGACATAATTTTAACTGGCCATGGGCCGGTTTTATTTCGTGTCGCACGAGCAGCACGTGAGTTACGCGATGCGCTTTTTTTGTTTTTTTGCCATAGAATTTGAATGAGCTTTACCCTCTTTACAGTAACAAGCTCGGCAAATTACGCAAAACTGATACTATAGAAACAAAATACTTTTGTGACCGTATAAGCTTAGTGTACATCCATCGAATTCTTAGATGCTAAACAAGGGTTCAAAAAATGGAATGGGGTGGAAGGTTCTAATAATGTTAGAAGACACTAAAGATCTGTGTACCTCTCTCACTCACCTAAATGAATGAAAGGAGCGTTCCAAAAGGGCATGGAGACATGATAACTGCGAACTGATTCGTCTGAAATATGCAAAAAGATGACTATTTTAGGGATTATGTTTTGTTTTTAATTTCTGACTGGAGAGATTTTTTTTTTATTTTTGACACTTTGAATTTGTATTGATTGACTTGATTTTTTTTGTCTTGTCTCGTGAATTTTTGGAAATATTTGAGACTTTTGATTTGAAGTTGTTGGAATGTTTTTTTTTGATAGATTTTGGCAGGATTGCACTAAAAGTTTGGTTTGACCCTCGGGTGAGCTAGTTTTGTAGCACCCATGGTAAGGGTATTAAACTATTTGGCATAATATGCAATTTGTCTTTATTTGGTAGTCACATGAAATATAGGAATTGACGAATCAGGTAGAAAAATGGAGTCTCCAAACCTAGAGGTCACCTAGAGACACGCGATCAAGGAATTTTCACACCACAAGATATGGAAAAGGTGGTAAATGCACGCCCTCGTTAAGGCTTATTCTAAGAGGTCGAGTGATCTACACTAAAGAGATACGGCCTAAAGTATTTTGAGTCTATTCTACTAGTTAAGGGTAAAAAGTAGAACAAGTGACTAATAAAAAGTACATGGGCTCTTTTTTCTTTTCTGTTTTTGGCAACTCAAAGAGGACAAGGATGGTCCTATTTAATCACAAATGCTAATATAGTGAAGACAAATAGCCCCTTTCAGATGTCGTCCTCAATTCTTGTTCCTAGCACAGTTAAGTCTTTGAAAGACTTTATGTTTTGGTATCTCAGGTGATTTGCATAAACGGGTCTCAAATTGTGCACGAACTTTTCCACAAGAGTAGCTTAATCTGGACGTTTAACAAGTTGTGTGCTAGTCTTCCTCCACCTACTTAGGAAGTCGGTGAAACCTTCTTTCTCATTTTGAGAGCCTCTAGAGTACGCATATTGACTTGAATCTCAGCCTTGTCTGCATACTACTTGGCGAACTCAATTGCGGCATCATCCCAGGTTGCAATTTTCTTATGTTCCAGAGAATAGAACCACTACTTAGGAATGGTATCGAGAGATGAAGGAAAGATCCTTAGGAACATCTCGGGTTTGATGCCTTTGATAGACATATAATCTTTGAAGGCACGAATGTGATTCAAAGGGTTCTCATGCCCCTTTAACTTTGGGATGTCAGTCATGTTGAAGTTGGTTGGAAATTGAGTACTTACGGCTTCATATTTGCGATTATTTTCCCTGTAGACGTCATCCCTCTTGAGGTACATTAGTTGCTCCTCAAGGTATTGGAGTCGCTTTTCAGCTTCATTAAGAACTGGTGGGGGATCGACTTCTGGTTGTCCCACAAAGGGTGGAAGGTTAACATGCACTCTAGCATCAGGAATGTCTGCAGGAGGAAGCCTAGTTTCTACGGCAAGAATTCGGCCTTTAATGGCATTGAGGCGAGCATAAGCTTGGTCCTGACTTGTTTGGAGATGAATGAGCGTAGGTAGGATTAGATCATTACCACTCGGGTTTGGCTCAGCTAGATGAACACTTGCTTGACTAGTTCCCGACATCTTGAAAACTGGGGCAAGAGACCGACGACGAATCAAAACACGATCGAGCATTCTAGCACACTTACTAAAAAAGGACTCGAGTTGTGAAGTGGGAGTGTGCCACTGTGCTAAGTGAGTTTTGAAAATGACAAGATTTGAAATGTTAGTCCTAAGCAACCGTAGTGTGGTTGTAGGAGTGACGAATTGAAGTGGAGAAAAGACGATTTTGACTGGTAATTTGGGCAGAGTTTCGACTCATTTTGCGCTACTTCAGGCCATCTTTGAAAATGCTTTACAGTTTATACATGCTGGCTAGACTTGTCGCGAGTCTCCAAATTAGTATTTTTAACTACTACAAACGCAAACTAATAGTAAGTGTAAGTAGAGGTCGATCCCATAAGGAAGGTGTTTTGTTTATTAAATGTGTGCAAAAGCAAGTAACTAAATGGGGGTTTTGATATGTTGATGTTCTAAGTCTACTAAAACAAAAATGAAATGAAATAACAAGACAATATAATAATTGAAAATGTATAACAAATATGAGAATGATTCTTGGACCAAATAATTTCCACCAATAAGTTATGAATTGATCATTGACTCTTCTATTCTATTTAAATAATGAATACTTTGCTATGAAGTTGTTGACTTCTAATTCCACTTATGAGTGATTATTAGTTACAAGCGTAAACAAATAGTCCTTACAATATCGTCAATTTAGTCAAGCGCTCAATTGTACCGAGATTGTAGATTAAAGCGATGAAATTTAGCAAAGATAAACGAATGAAGAAAACAAGCGTTGCTTCACTTTGGTTCATACAAATTTAGTCTTTTATAACTCAACGATGATGAAAAGCATACGAATTGATGAATTATAATTGCTACAATGGAATATATAAACAAACAAAAGACTCATTCATCTAATCTAGCAATGGTTAATTAACTAATGATAACTAGTTGATCATTCTAGTTGCATAATTAACAAACCAACAATAAAGCAAACTAAATTTGATACTCTAATAATGAAGTAGAAATAGAATATGAGTCGTACAATTCAAACTAACTTGGCTTCAAGAACTTGTTCCAAGATGTAGAACTTAGCCTTCCATACAAAATAACTAAAACAAACTAGAAATTGAAAGTATTTTCTATGTATTATGATGATTAAAAGATAGAAGAAGATATGTCTAAAGTGATCAACAATCCCTCCTTTTATAGGTCTTCAAAGAGCATATTCATAAATCCTAATAAAACCTCATAAAATATGAGCATAATGGCTGAATTAAAGAGGAATTAAAAGAGTCGTCGGAATCCAATGCTCAGCCTCTCCACGCAGCTAGCTAGTAGCTGCGCCACGCAGCTAGCCGCTCCTCGCAGCCTGCTTTTCTTCTCTTTTACGCATTTTGACTCATTGTTTTGGGCTTTGACTTGCTTCAAAATCAACATTATCATGACATCCTTAGCCCAATACTAACCTCTAAAGAAGCCCTTCTCCACTCATAGCAAGAAATCAATCCAATTACCCCATTAAAACACAGAAGTCCATTACCAAACCAACACTCAAGACATAAGCACTAAAATCCCCAAATATGCTTCTTAACCCATCATTTAATCATCAAAATAACCTTATTAACCCCTACTAAACTAGACTAATCAAACTCTCCCACGCTTAGACCTTTACTCGTCCTCGAGTAAAACTCAATGATAAGTCAAAGAGAACCTACACCAAGGTCTATATAGCGAAACGTGAGTAGCTTGCTCCAACTCTAAACACCACAACTAATCACTACTACTCCAACCATCTCTCAATACTCAATCCCTCCGAGTAGGTACATGGTCTCAAAAAAATGCACACGCAACTTCAAAATAATGACCATGTGACCCAAGTTCCCAACCAACAACAACTAAGCCATACTACAAATCAAAACACAAAGACACAATGTAGTTTAATTCATCACACTTCACCATCCAACCCCATTTATTACTTCAAATGATTAAATCCCGAACCACCCTTCAAACCTCCTTATGTCGCCAACTCCAAGGTGAATCAAGTAATCAAGTAACTCTTTTTTTTTTCTCTTTCTATTCCCTCATTTTGCCTAGATCGCCCGCCCTTGCGAGTTTTCGATCTAGCTTTTATTTCTTACACTACTCTCATGGCACGCATCTCAATTCTTCATTTTACCCGAAGTGCCCTTTCGGGTTTTCACTCTGTCCTCGGCCATTTCACCCAATCTTGCCTAGGCGCCCGCCCTTGCGGGTTTTCACCTAGCCGGGTTTTTTTTTCTTTTTTTTTAACAAAATAAAATATATACAACATGGAATTCCCTCCCCCACGCTTAATCTTCACATTGCCCTCAATGTGAGGAACAACAAAAAGTAAGACATGGAAAAGAGAAAGAAAAACATACCAAAGTACCTCAAGGACCGGAGGGATCTCCGGTACCATCGCTCCTGGAGGCATGATCCGCCTCCCTAAGTACCCGTGCTTTAGCAAAGTCATCCCACTTACTATTCAAAGACCGAACAAGTTCATGTGTCTCCAAAACCATATTAGAAAGTGCGGCGAGCTTACCATCGGTCCTAACTTGCCTAACATCCACCTCCTTCCTCCAAGCATCAACCTCTTTCATCCAAACTTGATCATAAGTAGCCACGGAAGTAGCAACCGACCGTGTAGCCGTAGTATCGTTACCACTTCTATCACCATCACCATTACCATTACCCTCCGCATCTTCATGAGTCTTACTACCCCTACTAAGCTCGTCGGATCCCTCATCATCACTTCTATCTTCTCCATCCATTAAAGGATCAAGATCAGGATCGGGTCTAACAAAGAAATCCTCCGTCACGTCCCCATTAGTCAAAGGCTTGTCCTCCGAAGGAGGCATTTTCAAATAAGGATCATTATTGGGACCCCAACACCAAAAGTAAGGACCCTCTACCAACCGAGGCCGTACCAACTTAGCTTGGATCAAAAAAGGAATATCCAAAAGATAGCTATCCATCAAAGGCACTTCATCATCCCGCACATCTATCTTCAAATGTTTCATTATCAAAGTCACCAAACCCCCTCCACCAATCCTAGTTCCCTTCTTAGTACCCAATCGTAAGCAAGATTTCACAAAAAGAGCAACCCAATCGGGGACACCCTCACCCTCCGGAGTCATAGCCCATAAATAACCAAATTGGACACGAGGGAGTTTAGTGGGTTCCCCTTTACAAAGGAATGTATTGGCTATCAAACGGTGAGCAAGCCTAAGACAAGGATGGGTGATTTTTGAGCTTATTTCGCCTTGTTTTTCTTTTGTATCCAAACCCGTCAACTCCTTCCACCATTGAGTTTCCGCCTCTTTACCTAAACCCTTATATGTCACCTTACTCATCTCCTTAATACCAAAAGCTTTTCTCAACCCCGCATAAGTTAAAGAATGAGGCTTTCCTTTCAAACGGAAGGTGATTTTAGGAGTTTTATTGGACTCTCCTGACAATGTTAAGGTGGATAAAAACTCTAAAGTGTACCTCCTATAAGTGTGAGCTCCCTTAGCCATGAAGTTCTCCAAACCAACACATTTCAACAAAGACTTCACCACATCAAGCATTCCCAATTTCTCTAACGTATCATGACAAAGGAATCGGGTTTCCGCCATATGACGTTCATGTAAATCATCCCAAATTTGGCCTTGTGTAAGTGTTAAAGAATCGGGTTTAGGAATGGGTATTCGTCTAGGAATAATAGTGGTTGTTTTTGAAGTGGTGTGGGTAAATTTTTGTGTTTTGGTGGGTGGTTGCGAGGTAGAAACGGTGGTGGATCACTTATTGGTTCTCATCTCGACAATATCAACAAGCCACAACAAGAAAAATTCCAAGTGCACAAGAACAACAACAAAGCTCACTTACAACTCCAAATCTCCCTCAACAAGGAACAACTTCAACAAATTAAATCACAAGAAAAATAAATCACCAACAAAACTCAAGAAACAATGATAATTCCTTTAAATGAAAGCTAGGATGAAAATTCAAGCATAAAATTAAAAGGAAGAGACAAAGTATGAAATTTTTACCCAAAAGATGAGAAATTTGCCCCTTTATGATGAGTAATGATAATGTAATCTCCTTATTGCTGAAAATTGACCTTAAAACCGAACCTTGCAACATCCAAAATTCGAAATTTCCGAAACCCCAATGGTAGGGTTTCAAATTTCCGAAAATTGCACTAGTAGAAGGAATTAAATGAAAATTTGTTGTTTGAGGAAGGAACCAAAGATGTGAACTGAGTAAGAATGAATTGAGTGTGTGGGAATAGTTCTACGATTGAAATTAAGAGCATACGAACGGATTTCCAGTTGATAGAATTGGGGCCTGTTTCTTTTAATTTCTGCAAACTGAATGAAGGAGAAGGGGGGGGGGGCTAGGATTGGTCTTTCGTACCTGAAGTTGGCCGCATGGGGCGGCAGAAAAAATAGGGAGGGGAGCCGCTGGGTCGAGCTGGGGGCCGCGAGGGGTGGCTGGCGCTGGCTGCGCGTGTGACAACCCTCGCGGATGCGGAAATAAAACATAACAAGCATGTGATTTATATAGCGGAAAATACGATGTTTTTAAAACTTTTTACATGCAAATAGAAAATACGAGGAATGTCAAATAATTACAAACTAAAATAGAATATACTACAAAGAGACATAGTCTCTCAAAATGTTAACAAAAGACAAAGTTATTTAGCAACTAGCTAAGAAACGTCTAGGGGTGAATCATCCAGGTCAACGCCCGCTAGCTCACACCCGAACCCAAAATACCACAAGCAAAAAGCCATCCAATCAAGCAACCTGTTCATCCATGAAAAACATAAACGCCACAATCAGTGGGAAGTTACTCCGGGTTCTCCCAGCCATATCACATTAAACGTACATAAAAGGAAATACAAAAGTAGAGCATGCATATATATAGATATACATATGAAATACGATAAGAATAAATAGGCAATTCAATATGTAAAGATATCGCTATATGAAGTACAATCCGTAACCATCATGCTATAGATAGACTCGGGGAAGACACTCTTAGGCAACCAAATACGCTCACTAGGGCTTGCATCTCACCGTTAGCGGTATAAGTTTGATAAGATTGAGACTCGACAAACAAACCATGCCAAGTCACCCAATGATCGAATAATCAATCATGTAATCATCCATCCAAACATACAAATACATTGACGACATCTCTCACGGTAAATGCCACGCACTAGCACCATGTACAAACTGTATGATTAAAATCGCATCCACGGGATAAACATTTCCCTGAACGCATACACGATTCAATTCATTTCGTATATGGAGACTAATTTCCTCCCGGTAAAACGACGATATAAATACCCGGTCCTAGTCTAAATCTGGCCAGACTCCCGAAATCACATTTTCCGGTTCGACATGCGATAAACATTTCGCATCCAAGACTCGGTCAATCATAGACGCCGAGTACCCCAAATTCGGTCGACATTCACGAAAGAGGCGGAAAAGAGCACAACCCTCACAACAAGCGATACGCTACATGCAGTTGACACCACCTCGCAAGTATACAACATTTGACGGCCGGGTCGATCAACTCAAAGCGTTCGCCTCCCAACAACGTCGTCATATGCCCACTAACACATGCAATTAAGCAGTAAGGATACACTCCCCGTTCCGGCATTCCAGCCTTATGAATGTGGAGGTAGCCAAGGGAATGAGAGTACAAAGCACATAGAAAATTAGTGCTCAAACCATAGCATTTGTAAAACACTCAGAGGGGAACATATCAAAAACCGTCACCAACATGAGAATAGGGAATTATATAAATTTAACTATGATAAAAATGAATCAAAACATGATACATAAGCATTAGAACAAGTTTAGGAACTATAATGAATAAGAAACATAGATCCCCTCTCCAAAACAACGTGTTTGGAAACCAATTAAAACAAGGGTCCACTTCAAACGGTCATAACTAGAGTCCTAGACATCTAAATGCAGAAATTCCAAATGGAGGTGATAGCTTATCCTCTTACGGTTCCAACGACTGGTCACAAGCCCAAAACAAGTAAGTAACGAAGGAGACACGATCATTTTACGAAACGGGGTCAGCGCCGGACAACGCTGCCAGCTCCTGGTCTGGCAGGCACGAGTCACACGAATTTCATAGTTTCACTAAGGCATAACACAAATATCATCTATCATCACAAATCATCAATTCTCATATCAATTATCAACTAACAACAACCATCATTAACAACACAAATCCTAAGATTACTAATCATATTCTAAATACGATTTCTAACATAGAAAACACATAAAAACACGTAAATGATATCGAGTAACCCTTCACCGTTACCTTTATGCGTCTTTAATCGATTTCTAAGTCTTCCTCCACTAGATAGAAATCCTTATCGGGTTCTTGAAGGTCTCCACCTAAACAAAGACGACAAAAGATGAATATAATTCACCTTTGAGAAAGATGGATAAATTGAAAAGCGAGAAAGACGGTAATTTTATTACCAATACGGATAGAGGAAGATGAGAGGGAACGAATAAGACGAACCTTAGTGAATTTGAGCGAGAAATGAAAGAGTAGTGACGATTCTAAGATGGATCAAATATGGAGGCTAGGTTTTGGTGATTTCTTGGTGAGGAAGAAGAAGAAGATTGAATGAGGGAGTTAGGGTTGAGAAGGAGTATATGAAGGAGTAAGTGGAAAACATGAGAAAAAGCCCAAAAACGTCTTAAGACGTAACTTACTCGGAATCTCGCGTAAAGTCCAAATACGAACTCGGAAATTCTAAATTAGACACGGAAAATTTAATTCTAAACTAAAACTAAATTTCGATGAAAAGTATCTGTATATTATTTTTAAATTACAAATAGCGTACATTTGCGGGTGTTACAATCACCCCACCTTTTAAAAAGTTTCGTCCTCGAAACATGAGAGTAGAAAACAAAAGTATCAGGGACAAGAATCGATTTTCAAAATTAATACGAAAACTTTTATAAGGGGAATATTTATGAAACGAGGTTCATCTCGAAAACAGTTTAAGGAAATCGTTCATAAGTGCGAAACTTTATTTACGGATCGCAGGAGTGCCTGTCCTGAACGAGTACTCTAGTTATCCAAATCAAAGCAATGTCAAAATAGTGAAATCGAAAATCGAACAAGCGTTAGTAATTGCAGGACTAGTCATCAGACGTCGCCAATAACAAGTCCAAACATCCAACCAAACGCAAAATCCAAATATAAAAGCAAAAGAAATCCATTTTCTCCAAAAAGAGAGTACACAAACCATCTTTAGACTTTTTTGAAACGTTAAATCAGAAATATAATATGGAAATTTGAAGGTTTTCTCAAGGATAAAATCAAATAACAAGACATTACACGTACATAGAGCGACTCGAACATCAAGTTCGCAAATCACGATTACAAAATATATACAAAACACGCAAAAACGAAACAAATCGAACTCTTAGGGATAGGAAGATCACGATGAAGTCGGCAGGAAGATCTACAAGAATTCGACATCACTAACTCTACTAATAAACCAAAACCTCAAGAGAATGCAATTTACCCAATTTGCAACTCATCATTTTCAATCATCAGAATTCTTACAAAAATATTCCATAATCACGAGATTTCAAGCCAATAACCTAATTATTCAGATCCATTTAGTATCTACTGAAGTCCATCGGCACGGTAGACTCCACATCTAACAATCCACATGTAAGATTCATTACGTACTCTAATCTTCTTAGTTTCATCAAAACCCTTACTAGAAACCACCAACAAAATATTTATATCTAGGGAAACATGATCGCTAACAACCACAAGGTAAAGGAGACTTACCATGAAAATCCCTTGATTCAATTTACTTCAAACTCATTATCCTAAATTTACAATGAACTTTCTCATCCTCGAAAGTCAAAACACAATCCGCGAAACAAACATAATTATCTAGGATCCAACTAGTCTCATCCAAAGTCTCACAACAAGGGAAAATTCACAATCCATTATCGGTTATATAATAATTCTTTAATACGCCATAATATCCTTAATTAGATCACTACTGATGCGTGTATTTTATATAGACTTTCTAGTCCATTTATGCACGCATTTCTATGTCATTTAGGTGATATTATATCGCCATATGCCCCTATTTGGCTAATTTGTACTTTCATTACTATTTTGTAGGTACAAGCTGCATAGTAGCAGAAACCGAGCCGAAACAGTCCACTTTGCATGCATTTAGGAGAATGGAAGGAACGGAACAAAAGCTCTGGCATGGGAAAGCGTGAAACCGCTCGCAATCAAGTCCAAAGCCATGTCCAACACTGCACGATAGGCCAAAAGACCTCGATCGATTATATATTTGGTCGATCGAGGAGCGTTGAAGAGAAAAGACCTCGATCGAGCTGTCCTGTGCTCGATCGAGTGGTAGCCGCTGAAAAGTTGCTCGATCGAGTAGAATTGTTACTCGATCGAGTGATTTCCTCCAATAAAGTCCTCGATCGAGTGGTATTTTCCCTCGATCGAGTAGAATCTATCATGGGCCTTAAGTCCATAGCTTAATTAGGGTTTAGAGTCGTGTTATGCTTATTTAAGACTCTTATTTTTGTCATTAGGTGATCATGGGGTGATCCCTGATCATCACCACTTAGCTTTAGTTTCTGAACTCTTTTATCTTTAGTTTACATTCGGGTTATTATCGACGTGGATTGTTCTCTACGCCGGATTGCTCAGATTGTAAACTCCTTTTCTCTTTTCTCTCTTTTATTCTTAACCTTTGTCTTAATTAGTGTTTACTCTTCTTAACTGCTGCGTTGTTATCATTCATGCTTGTTAATTACGATTTTATTATGTCTATGGTCATATGTTCAATCGTCTTTATTAGCATCGTTAATAACATGAGTAGCTAATTCTCTTGTATGTTGGGATGAGGGAAACTGTAGTAGAGGCATGTTAGGATAGATTATTTTAGTTAGTCTTTAATTTGAGAATTGATCTAAGCAATTTAATTGAGGTTTAGTCGAATGAGTGCACGCAGGAGACTGGCTAGGTAGTTAACCCCGACCTGGATCGAAAGATTGGAAGGGAAGGCTTGCTTAGAATTGATATGTGACTCCTAAGAGGACGAGAGTTAATTAGGAAAATCCCTAGGGTGGTTTGAGACCGAGAGGAGAAAACCATTGCCCGTCTCATTGATAGATTAACTGACTTAGTTGACCCGTAGATGCCAATATTGCAGTGGACCGAATCCTAGCATATTCTCCTTTTATCTGATTTATTTCATATTTATTTCTACCTTTATTTCTCTTCCTTTAATCTTATTTAGTTTAGTTAAAACCTTTTCAAAACCCCCTAGATCGTTACTGGCAGATTTAGATTTCAGTTAGTTAGTTTCCTCCTTGTGGAGATCGACCCTACTTCCGCTATCTTCTTAGTTAGTAGACTTAGGTTTTATTTTTGGTGTATAACGACACGCATTAACTACTATGCTCGAAGCCTCAAATATAAATAGTCACATTAGCAAACTATGGTGGTTACTGATTCTCAAGATAAATGGGTTCACCATTCTATCTCAATAATCCATAACAACTGAGCACTCACTATCAAAAGCTTGCAACGAACATTTATCAATCTTAAACTATGATTCCTTAAGAATAAAAGAGAATTACTAATTCCAAACCACAAATGGCCAATTACTTGGCAATCAGACAACCATTCAAATCATCTAGTTCATCTAAAACTCAATATGAATCGATTTTCATTTACGACAATACTCCTCAAACCTTGGGTACCGGCTTAATTACCCTAAAGCAAAGTCTCTTTTAGAATCGACCAATTAGAGACATCCAATTCCCAAATGACATACCAAGCAACCGTTATAATACCCAACAACAACGAACTATTATCATGATCAACTCAATTCTCAAAATGACACTACAATACCACGCTCCAAATCTAAAACCACTAAGAGAGGATACATTATCACTATTAGGATTCATCCTAGAGCTTAAGTCCTATTTCCCATGATGAAATATAACATGAAATTTGCTCAATCCAAGGACACATATTCTAGCTAAAGAATCCCAAATTACATCACGCTTATTCTTTGAGCCTTACAAACGGAATATCCAATCCACTAGAGAAACGATGAAGGAGCAACGAGATAGAAAACGATAAGGAATATCAAAGAGAACACGGGAATAAATAAGGCACGAGATTACAAGAGAGGAGCGCTGAAAATAACGAGGTCAAGGAAGGGACAAAGCAGATAGTAGCGTTATGAAGATATCCAAGTGAGAAAGAAGGTACGAGCTTGTGATTTCTTAAAGGTCAATCTTGACAAAAACATTCAAGAATGGAAATGAAATGGGACAATGGCACGAGTAAAGGTTTAAGGTTTAATTCACAAAATTTCTCCTTTCAGACTCAGGGCGATAGTAAAACAGCTTAATTATTCCTTTACAAAGGCCTCTTACAAGGGACCATCATACCACGTACAATCATCAAAGTAAGGTACACCTAGATTTGATAAATCGACTACATCCCAATTCATCAATCCGTTCACATAACACGGATTCCCAATTGCGGAATTGCAACACAAGCATAGTAACACTATCTTAACTCAAAAATTTGACACACTCTCAAAGGTTTCAAAACCGAAGGTCTAACAAGGAATTCTTCATACTAATCTCCTTTCAACTCCTATGGCCCACAAGGTAGAACACCGAAAAAAACGTCATCATCAACATCTTAAGGCATCACCGTCATACTTCATCTAATCAGATTCCACTGATGCCATAATCCTTAAGTAACATGGTATAATCTATCATGACGACTTACTACCTCAACCAAGTCTCCGATACCATGATATAAGATCATAATTGTAAATCCAATGATTATAGCCAAGTATTTTTCCACCAAGCATATATCCAAAGGTACACACTAGAAAATCACAAGAAGTCACTTAGTCTCAAGGGCATTTCACAACTTAAGGTATCATCCAAATATTCTCACTTAGAACAACTAGCTCCAATTTAGATATGATCCTCAAGACACTCTAATATTACTAAACTCCTAAGTTCAAAAGATTAAATCACTAATGGGTTAAGAAGTCCTAGCCAACTCATTCAACCTTACAAACACCATCAAATAACCATGAACTATCCACACATTAGTCCAGGTCAAGCATCACAGCAAATTAAAAATCATCAACACTTATTTACCACCTCTCCACAGAGATACAACCAATTTCACATCAATATAGGTGAATTTAGTCTAACACCACTTTACCTCAATCCCATATTCATTCGAACCACACTATTATCCACAAAGTTCAAAATTCTTCCTACCAAGTATACTATATTACAAACAAATGGGGCAGACCATCCACAAAAATGTTTACGATGAAGGCAGTCTGCAAAGGATCAAATTGATAGGAGGAAGGGAATAACAAGAAGTAAATCTCTAAGGGGAGAAACGCTTAGATGATACGAAGCACCTTAAAAAAGAATAAAAAAAGAGAGCAATATACCTTCAGACGAGAAAAACATCGATGAGGAAGTAAATACACTTCAATTAGGGGCCTTGTCACTCTTCAAAACACTTTGGTAGAGGAATACTCTCTTCTCGGTAACGGCATGATCCCTCCTCAAGACGTAGATCCAAACATAACATAACATCACCTCAACACAATCAACAAACAAGTTAGAACCTAACAAACATCAAGTACACCAAAGACTACCACCTTAGGTCCTTAAGTGTACCCATCTCTCATTTATTATTTCAAGGCCAAGTAATTTAAGTTTAGGGTTCACGTGTGTGCTTCGGGAGCGTTTAAGCTCTTATACCAACTGTGACAACCCTCGCGAATGCGGAAATAAAACATAACAAGCATGTGATTTATATAGCGGAAAATACAATGTTTTTAAAACTTTTTACATGCAAATAGAAAATACAAGGAATGTCAAATAATTACAAACTAAAATAGAATATACTACAAAGAGACATAGTCTCTCAAAATGTTAACAAAAGACAAAGTTATTTTGCAACTAGCTAAGAAACGTCTAGGGGTGAATCATCCAGGTCAACGCCCGCTAGCTCACATCCGAACCCAAAATACCACAAGTAAAAAGCCATCCAATCAAGCAACCTATTCATCCATGAAAAACATGAACGCCACAATCAGTGGGGAGTTACTCCGGGTTCTCCCAGCCATATCACATTAAACGTACATAAAAGGAAATACAAAAGTAGAGCATGCATATATATAGATATACATATGAAATACGATAAGAATAAATAGGCAATTCAATATGTAAAGATATCGCTATATGAAGTACAATCCGTAACCATCATGCTATAGATAGACTCGGGGAAGACACTCTTAGGCAACCAAATACGCTCACTAGGGCTTGCATCTCACCGTTAGCGGTATAAGTTTGATAAGATTGAGACTCGACAAACAAACCATGCCAAGTCACCCAATGATCACGAATAATCAATCATGTAATCATCCATCCAAACATACCGATACATTGACGACATCTCTCACGGTAAATGCCACGCACTAGCATCATGTACATGGCAAGTATGATTAAAAGGCATCCACGGGATAAGACATTTCCCTGAACGCATACACGATGCTACATTTCGTATATGTAGACTAATTTCCTCCTGGTAGCACGACGATATAAATATCCGGTCCTAGTCTAAATCTGGCCAGACTCCCGAAATCACATTTTCCGGTTCGACATGCGATAAACATTTCGCATCCAAGACTCGGTCAATCATAGACGCTGAGTACCCCAAATTCGGTCGACATTCACGAAAGAGGCGGAAAAGAGCACAAGCCTCACAACAAGCGGTACGCTACATGCAGTTGACACCACCTCGCAAGTATACAACATTTGACGGCCGGGTCGATCAACGCAAAGCGCTCGCCTCCCAACAACGTCGTCATATGCCCACTAACACATGCAATTAAGCAGTAAGGATACACTCCCCGTTCCGGCATTCCAGCCTTACGAACGTGGAGGTAGCCAAGGCAATGAGAGTACAAAGCACATAGAAAATTAGTGCTCAAACCATAGCATTTGTAAAACACTCAGAGGGGGACATATAAAAAACCGTCACCAACATGAGAATAGGGAATTATATAAATTTAACTATGATAAAAATGAATCAAAACATGATACATAAGCATTAGAACAAGTTTAGGAAGTATAATGAATAAGAAACATAGATCCCCTCTCCAAAACATCGTGTTTGGAAACAACCTAAAACAAGGGTCCACTTCAAACGGTCATAACTAGAGTTCTAGACATCTAAATGCAGAAATTTTAAATGGAGGTGATATCTTATCTTCTTACGGTTCCAACGGTTGGTTACAAGCCCAAAACAAGCAAGTAACGAAGGAGATACGATCATTTTACGAAAAGGGGTCAGTGCAAGAAAACTGCAATCGAGTTTGGGAAACTGGCAGCGAGAAACGCTGCCAGCGCCGGACAACGCTGCCATCGTCCAGGGAACGCTGCCAGCGTCCTGGTCTGGCAGGCACGAGTCACGCGAATTTCATAATTTCACTAAGGCATAACACAAATATCATCTATCATCACAAATCATCAATTCTCATATCAATTATCAACTAACAACAACCATCATTAACAACACAAATCCTAAGATTACTAATCATATTCTAAATACGATTTCTAACATAGAAAACACATAAAAACACGTAAATGATATCGAGTAACCCTTCACCGTTACCTTTATGCGTTTTTAATCGATTTCTAAGTCTTCCTCCACTAGATAGAAATCCTTATCGCGTTCTTGAAGGTCTCCACCTAAACAAAGACGACAAAAGATGAATATAATTCACCTTTGAGAAAGACGGATAAATTGAAAAGCGAGAAAGACGGTAATTTTATTACCAATACGGATAGAGGAAGATGAGAGGGAACGAATAAGACGAACCTTAGTGAATTTGAGCGAGAAATGAAAGAGTGGTGACGATTCTAAGATGGATCAAATATGGAGGCTAGGTTTTGGTGATTTCTTGGTGAGGAAGAAGAAGAAGATTGAATGAGGGAGTTAGGGTTGTGAGGGAGTATATGAAGGAGTAAGTGGAAAACATGAGAAAAAGCCCAAAAACGTCTTAAGACGTAACTTACTCGGAATCTCGCGTAAAGTCCAAATACGAACTCGGAAATTCTAAATTAGACACGGAAAATTTAATTCTAAACTAAAACTAAATTTCGCTGAAAAGTATCCGTATAATATTTTTAAATTACAAATAGGGTACATTTGCGGGTGTTACAGCGCGGCAGTGTTTGGGGTCTGTTTCTTTTAGTTTGTGTTTGCTGCTAGTCGCGGTAAAGGAGCCTCTAGTCGGACTTCGCTTCCCTTATTAATTTTTTTTTTTATATTTTTTTATTTTTACCTAAAAGACAAACAAAAACAAATTAGATCAAAGTAGTAAACTAATTCAATAACAATGAAATAAAAAAACTATCTAAAATTGAAATAAAGAAAATAAAAATAAATCGGGTTGCCTCCCGTAAAGCGCCTTAGTTACTGCCGTGGCTCGACATGGACATGAGAAGCTTAACCTTCATAAATTGGGTCGATAAGATTAACTTCCTCGACCGCTTCCTTTTGAAATCCGTCATAAAACGGCTTGAGACGGTGTCCATTAACTTTGAAAATCTTTTCCGTAGAAGGACTACGAATCTCCACCGCTCCATGTGGAAATACTTGAGTGACAATAAATGGGGAACCCATCTTGACCGTAGCTTACCCGAAAATAAGCGAAGACGGGAGATGTAAAGCAAAACCTTTTAACCAACGGAAAAAGTCTTCCTAGAAAGCATCTTATCATGCCACGCCTTTGTTCGCTCTTTGAAAATCGCCGCATTTTCATATGAATCATTTCTAATCTCCTCTAACTCTTGCAATTGCAACTTCCGGTGCACACCCAACTCATCCATTCTTATGTTTAAAGTTTTTACCGCCCAAAAGGCCTTGTGCTCAAGCTCGACCGGAAGATGACAAGACTTACCAAAAACAAACCGGTATGGTGACATACCAATCGGAGTTTTATAGGCCGTTCTATACGCCCATAATGCATCATCCAACCTCAAGCTCCAATCTTTCCGACTCGGATTCACCGTCTTTTCCAAGATTGACTTCACCTCTCTATTGGACACTTCCGCTTGGCCGTTTGTTTGAGGATGGTAAGCATTACATACCTTGTGAGTGACGCAATATTTCTTTAAAAGTGCTTCTACCGTCTTATTGCAAAAGTGTGTTCCACGATCGCTTATCATTGCCCTTGGAATTCCGAACCTAGAAAAGATGTTAGACTTGAGAAAATCAGCAACAACTTTAGCATCGTTAGTCCTAGTGGGTTTAGCTTCTACCCACTTCGATACATAATCAACAGCAAGAAGTACATATAAGAAACCATGAGACATGGGAAATGGACCCATAAAATGTATACCCCATACATCAAAAATTTCACAATAAAGCATAAGGGTTTGAGGCATCTCATTACGACGAGAAATGTTACCACTTCGTTGACAATTGTCACAAGTTTTGACAAAACCATGGGCATCCCGAAACAAGCTAGGACAATAGAAGCCACAATCAAGCACTTTCTTTGCGGTCCTTCTAGCTCCAAAGTGTCCTCCACAAGCATAGGAATGACAAAAAGTCAGAATAGAGCTCATCTCATTTTTCGGAACACATCTCCTCACCACTTAATCCGAGCAATGCTTCCATAAGTAAGGATAATCCCAAACATAGTATTTGGCATCACTCCGTATCTTCTCCTTTTGGGATTTGAAGAAACCTGTAGGAAATGCATTGGAAACAAGAAAGTTAACAATGTTAGCATACCAAGGAGAAACGGAAGTAAGGGCAAAGCGTGTTTCATCGGGAAATGTGCCTCGAATAGGCTCCTCAAGTCTCTCTCTAGTCACTAACCGACTTAAGTGGTCCGCAACCACATTTTCGGCTCCTTTCTTGTCCTTCACCTCTATGTCAAATTCACTTAGCAATAATACCCATCGGATAAGCCGTGGCTTAGCCTCTTTCTTTGTCATCAAATACCTAAGAGCGGCATGATCGGTGAAAACCACTACTTTAGTACCAAGTAGATAGGACCTAAACTTTTCTAAAGCAAATACCACCACCAACATCTCCTTTTCGGTAGTAGAGTAGTTCTTTCTGAGCCTCATTGAGAGTCATAGAGGCATAGTAGATCACATGGGGCACTCTCCCAACTCCTTGACCCAAGACGGCACCAACGGCGTAGTCACTAGCATCACACATAAGCTCAAATGGAAGTGACCAATTCGGAGCTTGTATGATTGGGGCCGGCGTCAACTTCTCTTTTAGCTTGTCAAATGCCTCCTTACACGCTAAGTCAAACTCGAATTCTACCTCCTTTTGCAATAATTTGCACAATGGTGAAGCTACCTTGGAAAAGTCCTTGAAAAACCGCCTATAAAAACCTGCATGACCAAGGAAAGAGCGAACTTCACGAACATTAGTAGGGTGAGGAAGTGATTGAATAGTGTCAATTTTGGCTTTATCAACCTCAATTCCCTTAGAGGAAACCACATGCCCAAGTACAATACCTTGCTCCACCATCAAATGACATTTTTCAGAATTTAAGACAAGGTTATTATCAATGCATCTCTTAAGCTCAAGAGATAAATGAGTCAAACAACTATCAAACGAATCACCATGCACAGTAAAGTCATCCATGAAAACTTCAATGAAATTCTCAACATATTCTGAGAAAATACTAACCATGCATCTTTGAAAAGTGGCGGGAGCATTACATAACCCAAATGGCATGTGTCGATACGCAAAGGTGCCAAATGGACAAGTAAAGGTGGTCTTATCTTGATCTTCGGGCGCAATAGCAATTTGAAAATAGCCCGAATAACCATCTAAAAAGCAATAAAAAGGCTTACCGGCAAGCTTCTCAAGCATTTGATCAATAAAAGGCAAGGGAAAGTGATCCTTCCTTGTCACCGCATTGAGTCTACGGTAGTCAATACAAACACGCCACCCATTTTGTACTCGGGTGGGAACCAATTCTCCATGTTTATTTTCTACAACCGTCCCTCCACTTTTCTTTGGCACCACTTGAGTGGGGATCACCCACTTGCTATCGGATATTGGGTATATCATACCCACTTGAAAAAGCTTTAAGATCTCTTTCTTTACCACCTCCATCATAGGTGGATTCAATCGCCTTTGTGGTTGCCTTACCGGTTTGGCATCCTCTTCCAAGAATATATGGTGCATACAAGTGGTTGGACTAATACCCTTGATGTCGGCAATAGTCCATCCAATTTCAAGCTTATTCTCCTTAAGAAGCCCCACCAACTTTACCTCTTGCTCCTCGGTAAGCTTGCTAGAAATGATCACCGGTAAAGTTTCTTCATCACCTAGAAAAACATACTTCAAATGGGAAGGTACTTGTTTCAACTCAACCACGGGTGCCTGCAAAACTGATGGCAACAATTCCTCACTAGGCAAAGTTAGAGTTAATGGTTTAGAAAATGAAGGTATTATAGGAAGCCTTTCCATCTTGGCTAAAGAAGCCACCACTTTCGTCAAATCATGAGATAGAGAAAAACTTAAATCATCACAAGAGAAGTTATTATCAATAGCTACGAGCAAGTCATCTCCTCCATTCACATTGAACATATCCTGCACTAAAGGCTCCAAAATATCAATCATGAAGCAAGAATGATCATCACGAGGATATTTCATAGAATCATAGATATTAAACTTAACCACTTGACCATCGGCTTCCATAGTAAGAGAGCCATTAGACACATCAATTTTAGTACTTGCGGTTCTCAAGAATGGCCTACCTAGAATAATAGGAGCCGCATGTGAATCATGTTCCATTTCAAGTACATAAAAATCAGCGGGAAAAATTAATTTATCTACCATTACAAGTACATCCTCAACCACTCCCTTAGGATAAGCATTTGAACGATCGGCCAATTGAATTACTACCCATGTTTTAACTAATGGCCCCAATTTCAATGACTTGTATAAAGAATAAGGGAGAACATTAATTAAAGCACCTAAGTCAAACATAGCATTAGAAATAGTGGTGTCTCCTAAGGTACAAGGCACGGTAAACATACCCGGGTCACTACACTTAGGTGGCAACTCATGTTGAAACAAAGCCGACACATGTTCATTAACTTTAACTTTTTGGACACCCTTCAAATTTTGATTCCTTTTTATGGTACACAACTCTTTAAGAAACTTAGCATACCTAGGCACACTTTTCAGTAAATCTAATAAAGGGATGTTTACCTCGCATTTTCGAAAGGTCTCATAGACATCCTTGTCTTGTGTAGGGCGACTTTTCCTCTTGAGTGCCTTAGGAAAAGGTGGAGCACCCACATGAGCATGTGTGAAAACCGGTGGTACTTCCTCCTCTTGAACCAACGGTGAGGTGACGATGGGTTCAACCACCAACTCCTCCTCCTCTTGCTCAATTATCTCACTAATCTTTGCTTTTGGCCCTTGCAACTCCTTCCCACTCCTTAAAGTAATAGCACTCGCATTAGGCTTAGGATTAGGAATAGTTTGGGAAGGTAGCTTACCGGAATCCTTAGCTTCAAGTCTCCCAAGAGCACTAGACATTTCCCCGAATTGATTTTCCAAGTTTTGAATGCTAGCCTTTGTCTCTTGTTGAAATTGCACTTGATTAGCTTGCATAGTGGCCACATTAGAAGTAAGAGCCCGAATCATTTCCTCCGTAGACATGGATGGAGTGGAGGTTTGACCTTGAGAGGAGAATGAGTTCGAACCTTGTTGCCTCGGAATGAACCTTGGTTTAGATTGACCAAATTGTTGTCCAAATGATGAGCCTTGATTTTGTTGGCCTTGTAGTTGCAAACCGCCTTGTGGATTCCCATATTGGAAACCGGGATGGTCTCTCCGCATAGGATTATAGTAAGCGGCCTTGACCTCTTCGGTCTCCTCTTGGACGAGTGGGCACCGATCGGTGACATGAACATTGGATGAGCAAAGACCACAAGCTTGCACTTGTTGCTTATTCCCCCTGAGCATCTCCCTCATTGAGGAAGTCAAATCTTCAAACTTGCTCTCCAATGATGAGTTGGAGCTAGAACTTGCCATGCTAACTCTTCTTGTGGTGGACCCCACACTAAATCATCGTGAGCTAGAAGCAAGCTCACTCAACAACGCATTAGCTTCATCCGGATTCTTGTTGAGTATTCCACCGCCACTAGCACCATGAACCATCCGAGCATCTTCCGGTAATAATCCTCCAACAAAGTAGAGGATGAGATCTTGGTCACTATACCCATGGTATGGGCATCGTGCACATAACTTCTTGAATCGCTCCCAATACTCGTAAAGTGTTTCATCATTTTTTTGCTCCACATTTGAGATCTCCTTCTTAAGATGATAAGATTTGGAGGCGGAAAAATACTTTTCCAGAAACACCTTCTTCATTTCGGCCCAAGTAGTGATACTACCCGGTGGAAGGCGGTACAACCAATCATTAGCGGAATCCTTTTATAAAAAAGGGAATGCCCTCAACTTGATTTTCTCTTCGGTAACATTTTTCGGTTTCATACTAGTGCATACCACATGAAATATCGATAAATGTTTGTTTGGATCATCACCACTTAACCCATGGAATGAGGGTAACAAGTGGATCAAACCCGACTTAAACTCAAATGTGACACCATCATCCAAGTCCGGAAATAAAATGCACAAAGGTTGTTGAGTAAGGTCGGGAGCGATGAGCTCCTTCAAAGTCCTAGTTTCTCGTACCATGTTGATCTTTTCTTTCTCCTCTTTCTTGTCCTGCTTGTTGAATTGAAGCTTTCTCCTTGTCTCCCTTCTTATCTGAAAAAGAGTTTTCTCCAATTCTGGATCAAAATCTAACAACTTCTTGTTAGTAGAACGGGTGTCCGGCATAAACCCAAACACCAAAACTAAACTAAAAAAAACAATTGCACAAATAAATAAACAATAGCCTTCCCCGGCAACGACGCCAAAATTTGGCTAGACTTGTCGCGAGTCTCCAAATTAGTATTTTTAACTACTACAAACGCAAATAGTAAGTGTAAGTAGAGGTCGATCCCACAAGGAAGGTGTTTTGTTTATTAAATGTGTGCAAAAGAAAGTAACTAAATTGGGATTTTGATATGTTGATGTTCTAAGTCTACTAAAACAAAAATGAAATGAAATAATAAGACAATATAATAATTGAAAATGTATAACAAATATGAGAATGATTCTTGGACCAAGTAATTTCCACCAATAAGTTATGAGTTGATCATTGACTCTTCTATTCTATTTCAATAATGAATACTTTGCTATGAAGTTGTTGTCTTCTAATTCCACTTATGAGTGATTATTAGTTACAAGCATAAACAAATAGTCCTTACAATATCGTTAATTTAGTCAAGCGCTCAATTGTATCGAGATTGTAGATTAAAGCGATGGAATTTAGCAAAGATAAACGAATGAAGAAAACATGTGTTGCTTCACCTTGGTTGATACAAATTTAGTCTTTTATAACTCAATGATGATGAAAAGCATACGAATTGATGAATTATAATTGCTACAATGGAATATATAAACAAACAAAAGATGCATTCATCTAATCTAGCAATGCTTAATTAACTAATGATAACTAGTTGATCATTCTAGTTGCATAATTAACAAACCAACAATAAAGCAAACTAAATTTGATACTCTAATAATGAAATAGAAATAGAATAAGAGTCTTACAATTCAAACTAACTTGGCTTCAAAAACTTGTTCCAAGATGTAGAACTTAGCCTTCCATACAAAATAACTAAAACAAATTAGAAATTGAAAGAATTTTCTATGTATTATGATGATTAAAAGATGGAAGAAGATATGTCTAAAGTGATCAACAATCCCTCCTTTTATAGGTCTTCAAAGAGCATCTTCATAAATCCTAATAAAACCTCATAAAACCTCAAAAAAACCTCATAAAACCTTATAAAACCTCATAAAGTATGAGCATAATGGCTGAATTAGAGAGGAATTAGAAGAGTCGTCGGAATCCAATGCTCAGCCTCTCCACGAGGCTAGCCTCTCCACGCAGCTAGCCGCTTCTCGCAGCCTGCTTTTCTTCTCTTTTACGCATTTTGACTCATTGTTTTGGGCTTTGACTTGCTTCAAAATGAACATTCTCATGACATCCTTAGCTTAATACTAACCTCTAAAGAAGCCCTTCTCCACTCATAGCAAGAAATCAATCCAATTACCCCATTAAAACACAGAAGTCCATTACAAAACCAACACTCAAGACATAAGCTCTAAAATCCCCAAAATATGCTTCTTAACCCATCATTTAATCATCAAAATAACCTTATTAACCCCTAATAAACTAGACTAATCACATGCATTATAACGGTATGCTGAGTGCATTTAAAATGGTTTTGGCTTAAAGGGTGGGTTGTCATACCAGGCAATCAAACCCGGGTCTGTGGAGAGGTCCGCGCCAAACATGTGTAAGGTTGGTTCCTAGTCCATTTCTTTGATTAGTGAAAGCCCTCGATACTAACATGAGTAAGTACCGCGGTATGGTTGACGTCAATCGCTATTCATCCTTAGGCCCAGATAAGAATTTGGACTGTCCAGACGAGACGATTGGTCGAAATGGGTTGGGTTGGGCCTAGGAAGGCCGAATAAAACGACCTAAGAAGGTCGAGTAATGAAAACCAAAAACTGTCTCGTACAAACTATTCCCTAACCTTGTTTAAGTTTCACCCTGGGTAACACGTAAGTTTATAGTCCCCAGCGAAGTCGCCAAACTGTGGTACATGGGGGACCACGAAGGGGCACGCTTGGTAGGACAAGCGAAAAAATACGCATTTGTGGAGTCGCCACCAATTTTTTATAGGAAATTGGAACCGTTCAAATACTTTATGCCATGTCAAGACATAAACTGATGACATGAACACTAAGAACTCGTTACCCTTAGCATTCTATGTCTAGAATGACTCTCGTGGATGCCAATGAACATGGATGTTCACAGAGATTTAGAGTAAGGGGTGAGGGTACGTATTAGGAAGCTCTTTAATCGAACACCTAATCCCGCCCGCCTCGATAGCGGCCTCTACTAATGATTTAGGAAATCGTTCATATTTGATATGTTATCGATTATATGCATGCAATGCAACATCCAACATTTTAATCCTAGCATGTGAATAAGGCTATGTCGGTGAACATGTAATTAACACTCAATTATGTCGAAATTGGGGATTTAGAATTAATTACATATGAGAGAGAAGCAAAATCATACAGCTACAATGATTAAATAAGATTACAACGGATTACAAAGAATTACATGATCCACGTCAGAAATATATTCGAAACGGAGATTTGAAGAAAAATAAAAGATTTGAAAACTAAAAGTGACAGATTAAGAGCGATATTACGACTAATAGTTAGTTAATAATGTAATTAAAGCTACGTCAAAGCGAGAACGGAAGTTCAGGGACAGAAGTCAACCCAGAACAGGCGTAGCAACAGCTGCGTCCTCTGGAAGAGGTGCAGGGCTCATTGCGTATGTTCTTGAGCTGAATTCTGACTGTGAAGTCAGAATCTCGAGTAGTTAACATTCCTTTGTATATATTTACGGTTGATTATTGACCTATAACTCGAGTAGAAGTGGTTTAACATATTAATTACACTATAATTTGTATCAATAACGAATTCCGGAGACTTGATATGAACAAATCGAATTTCCAAGACCCAATTTTGATTTAAAGACGAAACCCGCTAATATCAAATTATTAGGAATTTAGGTCGAGAACAAAACGTTTTATATGAAATATTATATTGAAATATGGTTTATGTACGAATAAACGGAAATAAGAAAACAAAAAGGAACAAAATCGCAGGAACAAGAGGAAGAAGAAGAAGAAGAGCATGAGAAAGGAGGCCTCTAGAAGAGGCGCAGTATGCGCTGCGATCCTTCTAGGAGGCGTTGCAGCTACTGCATTTCTTCTCGACGTCTAATGTTTGCTAAAAAGGTTTCGTAAAAAAGGTTTTGTTTTAGCAATCGGTTTTGAACTTACTTCTTATGTGAATCTTACATTAGTTGAGCGGAAAAAATAAATACAAATAAAAAGATGGGATTTACACCCTCAGATTTACATGTTTGAAGAAACGAGATTAACTAAGTTAACGTTTAGTGATTGCTCGACTCGAATGTACGTAGAAAATGCCCTCCTTAGAGGATTTCAATTGATAGATTGAAATAGTTGATTGTGTAGTGGTCAAATTGGTCGGTCATGCAACGTGACGGGTACCCAAAATGATCTAAGCTTACGTGGTCGATTGATCAAGCACGTGGGTGTCGAAAGCTTAGAGCAAAGTCTATAATACAAAGAGAGAAGAGAAAGGCGGAACACTCGCGTGCCAAAAAAGCGACACCGGAGGTCTCCTTTTATACTAGAAAATATGAAGAGTTTTGGAATAACTCAAACTTTGGAAAGAAATCACGAAAATGTTATGGAAACGGATAAAACAGGTTGGAGAAGGGGCACAGTAGGAGCTGCGATCCACCAAAGGGATGCAACACCTGTTGCGTTATTTCCCTAGAGGTTTCCTCCTGCGGAATAAAGATTCCAATGCTTCTATTATGGAATCGCGGTAGATCTATACTTCCTTTTAATAATATACGAGATATATTTTACCAAAAAAGATAGAATTTGAAGATTTAATAAATAGCCAAAATATTCTAGAGCGTTCCAACTCGGCATTTTAAAACAGTTTCTAGAAAATGAAGCGGTTTTCAGCCGGGACTCCAAATCAAATCTAATGACTGTCAAAACGACCGTACCGGTGCGTAGATGACAACCAAGGGGTAGACATAAGTATTTGAGCTATCACTTGACGATAAAGTTACGAATTGTCATAAATAGTTTCGCGTACCAAACATGCGGCCCAATTATCACTGGGTGTTTGGCGGAAGGATTAGAACTGAAGTATCTACACAGGGTAAGATTCAGTCCTTAGAGGTGCCGGAATGGAAATGGGAGTCTACATCCATGGACTTAGTGGTGGGAGTTCCGAGATCGCAGAAGGGGAATAACATGATTTGGGTGATCGTGGATCGGTTGACCAAGCCAGCCCATTTTGTGCCTATTAAGGATACTTGGATGAAGATTGAGCTCGCGTTCTTATAGGAAGCATGTGGTGAAGCTGCATGAGGTACCTAGTGATATATTTTATGATCGGGATGCAAGATTCATTTCTAAATTCTGGAAGGAACTACAAGAGTTGATGGGGACGACATTGAAGATTAGTAGAACATTTCATCCTGCGACGGACGGCCACGCGGAGAGGACGATCAAGACCTTAGATGATATGTGGAGGGCTTGTATGCTATCTTTCGGTGGGAGCTAGGTTGATAGGCTAGATTTGATAGAGTTCTCTTACAACAACATCTATCATTCTAGTATTGGGATGGCACCGTTTGAGGCTTTGTATGGGAGGAGATGTAGGAGTCCGGTTTGTTGGGATGATGGTTTTGAGGCAGTAATTCTTGGACCCCATATGGTTCAGTTAATGATCGAGCAAGTGAAGTTGATTCGTTAAAAGATGAAAGCAGCGCAGGATCCAAAAGAGTTATGCCGATCTTCATCGTCGTGATATTGAGTTCCAGGTGGGTGACAAAGTCCTTTTGAAGGTGTCACCTAGGCGTGGGGTGATGATATTTGGGAAGAGGGGCAAGCTGAGTCAGAAGTTCATACGTCCCTAAGAGATTTTGGATCGGGTTTGAGAGGTGGCATATCGTTTGGCGTTACCACCTGCTCTTGATCGGGTCCATAATGTGTTCTATCTGTCGCAGCTGAGAAAGTATGTGAGCGACCCGCCTCATGTTCTTGAGGCTGAGACTATCGAGCTGGATGAGGCACTCACCTATGTTGAGGTGCCAAATGAGATCTTGGACAAAAAGGTGTGCAAGACTAGAAATGGAGAGAAAACGCTGCTGAAAGTGTTATGGTCTAACCATAACGTGGAGGAAGCAACTTGGGAGACTGAATCTGCAATGAGGGAGAAATACTCGCATTTGTTTGAAGAGGTATGTTTGGTTACGAGGGCGAAACCTTGTTCTTAAGGGGGGGGAAGAAGTAGTTTCATTTTGACAGTTTTGTTATAGTCATGTTAGTGGCTATTGAGGGGTAGTATGCTTGTGTCATAGATAATGTTGTTTCCTGTTATGTGTGACATATGTTTAGCATATGTTGTGTTGTGTTGTGTTGTGGTGACATATGTTTGTCATATGTTATATGGTGTCTTGTGTTGGTAGTTAGTAAGGGAGTTTTTGTGGTAGGAGTATGAGTTGTGAACTTCGGGGACGAAGTTCGTTCTTAAAGAGGGAAGACTGTAATACTTCGTATTTCTATGTGTTGAGGGATCGGCCGAGTAGAGCTTATTCGACCGAGTACATAGTATACTCGGCCGAGTATAGGCTACTCGACCGAGTGGATTTGGCTGATTTCTTAAGTTGTGTTCTAAGCTCGCGTACTCGTCCGAGTGATATTGGCAGTCGACCGAGTACGACGGAATTAGAGGGTTAGTCAGACGGTTGATTAAGGGTTAATAAGAAAAATTAGTTTCATAATCAGTTTACGTCTCTTGATTTCCAAAACACTATTCTCTCAAAATCTCCTTATTTCCTCAAGAAACCCTTGATCATCTCGTGCCAGATCTGATCTTTGTTACATCGATTGATTACTTTGGAGGGGACTTTATAGAAGAACGCTTTTGACTTGCTTTCTTACTTGTTTGTAGAGTCTATTGATCGAATACGAAAGAGGGGGGGTGAATTCAGTATTAAAAACTAGCCTCACTTTTTCGATTTATATGATATATAATTAATTATTTGATCTTATAGATTAAAATCAACAAATTAATTAATCAAAGTAAGCGTAAGTAACGAAATAACGAAAAATAAAGAGAGTAGAGAGACGCACACGGATTTTTGAAGTGGTTCAGTTTCACACGTTGAAACCTACATATACTATTCTCGATTAATAATTCTTAGTACCTTTCTACAGATTACAAAAATTATCAACCCACTCGTATAATAAACTATGATTATAACTCAAGGTGAGTATCGCTAAATACTCTATACTATCTTACGTTAATAAGAAAGTACAATATAACTCACACAGATTCTCGTTAAAGAATTGTAAGAATATCTGATGTACTATTATCCAATAACGTATTTCACGCAAGCGTTTGATAATAATTGATGCACGACTCTTTTGAAAAACAAACACTAAAAATAATAAATATTTTGCTCAAAGGTTTGCTTTAAAACGATTTTGGAAAATTCTCTCAAGTATGTATGTGTGTCGTATTGTACGTGTATTTCGTGTGTGCCAAGCTTGAGATGTGAATGAGTATTTATAGTAATAGAAGCATAGTAGATCTAAAACCCTAGCTTAATATTTAAGAAAGATATTTATCTTTAATATCTTAAAATAATATTTATTTATCTTTTAGAAATATCTTTATCCCAAAATATTATTTGGTTTATCTTATAGAAATATATTTATCTTTATATCTCAAAATATTGTTGTAAAGATATAGTAGTACCTAGATTAAGGTAAACAAGGGAAACAAGCCTATGGAGGCCGGATTCTTCTATCTACACAAAACCCTAGGAGGCACGCAACCCTAGGAGGCACAATCCTAGGTTTCCACGAAACCCTAGGTGGCTCAAACCCTAGGTGGGCTTATTAGGTTAACAACAAATTGAGATAGAATATATTAGAAACCCTAGGTAGCATGACAACCCATAAGTTGTATTACTAACCAATAGAATCTCATAAATATATTCTCTATTAAAACGTTTGATAAATATAAAAATACTCTTTAACTTTTGAAAACATTTAAAACATTTTATTTCCAAAATCATGCATCAACATTTATCATCCAAAGTTATAGGCTTAAGCTATAACTTTGAACTTAAAATCACTTGAATGGAATAGTTACCAAATGACGACCTATACTATCTAATCTTCACAAAGATCTGCAGTATACGGATCATCTCTTCATCTTGATCACAAAGACCCTCCATCTTGAGTCTTGTGTTATTTGAGGTAGATCTTGCTTGAAGCGCTTTTCTTTAAAGTTATGACTGGGTAGCTATAACTTCCATGTAAATTTCCAAAGATATTCCTGAAGTTGTTATAACTTTGATCTTCTTTCTCTTGTAATTGTTGTTAGCTATGATAAGACTAAAGCACACAATTACACGCATATGATATATCAATTAAAGCACATTATCAAGTAAGCACATGTCATTATCAAAACTATAAAATAGGTCCAACAAATTCCCTCTTTTTGATGATGACAAGTCTCTTATGATTTCTCTTAACATTGTGACTAAGTATGGTTCCCCCTCAACAAAACACTCCCAAAGTTATTGAAACTTTGATCGCAAGAACATAACAACTTAGCCAAAGTTATAACTTGAAAGACTTTAAGAGATAACGAGTCTTGACACGGAGCAAGCTTAAGCAAAGACTCAAATCATATCATTTCTTCCCCCTCTTGGCATCATTGAAAAGACAAGAACAAGGATATAAAATGACTAGAATAACATACTCCAAGGCAAGAAATAGATATGCAAAATACGCAATACTAAACGATATATATCAAGCAAAATCAAATAGTAAATGTCAATTAAAACTACAAACCACAATAAAAGTATTAGTGCCAATTGGGCCGAATAAGAGAGAGTATAAAGCCAAAATGGGCCAAATGAATAAGTAGTTTAAGAAACAAACAAGCTAATATAAGAAGATCAAGGCAAATTGGGTTGGCGAATGATGTTGGGATTAATGTAATCGGGTCGGGTACGGTACTCAAGAGTAGAAAGGCGATCAAGGCACATCGACACATGATTAGCTTGGGCAGTGAGGCATACATCGAAGTTCCGAACCTTCAAAGAAAGAGCCTCTGTCGCATCATGAATAGTGTGCATACCCTCACGCATCTCCGAACCACTCTTCACCTATGCACCTCCTTGGCTAACCAAGAATTGCATCCGATCCCGTTGCCTAAACATCTCTTGTCGAATATCGACAACATTCCTTTCTAATTTGGCTAGGCAACCATCAACTCCCATCATCCAAGACCGCAACTCACCACTCACACCCGACACACCATGGTCACGGGTAGAGCTAGTGTTCCCCATCGCCACGGTTTTGACAACCTAGTCAACAACCGCATCAATTTTCTTATCTTGCGCATCAAGGCGCTCCATTACTTTACCCATAAACACATCCAACTTAGATTCGAGCCCCGAAAAATCAGCCACTAGTGGCTTCAAACCGACCGAACCACCCTTGTTCATAAACATCAATTCCGGACCACAAGCCTCCAATTTCATAAATTTCAAAAACGTATCACACATATCATCCTTTAAGGTAACACCATAACTACCTGAATCAACAACCCCTTTCGACTCAAGTAGCCGAGACACCCACATCCCATATGGTAAATCAAGGGTCGAATAAATTTTGTCCTCGATTACCGAAAAGGCAGTTTGAGAAATTCTAGAAAATACAAGGAAATCAAGATTGACCCGGTTTCCTTCCAATCAATTTTTCACAATCATCATCTCATAGCAAGCAATTTTATCCCGTCCTCCCCGACGCGGAACAACCGTATTCCATAGAAAATTCAACATAAACTTCAATTTGGGAGACACATTCCCCGCCAACACACAACTAGATAAAGTTGCCCTATCATCAAAATACCGCTTCACCTCCAACTTAGTTGGGTCCGACAGTTCGTCCCATGACGTACTCGGGTCAATTTTGATTCCATCATCAGGAACCAAAAACAGAGTACAAAAATCAGCCATGGTGACCGAAACTGGTCGGCCATTAACAACGGCATTCAAAACTCCAGAAGTTAAAGAAACAGAGGCGTAAAACTGAATTACCTCGATTGGATAAACTGGACCCAAAAACCGTGACACGCTTTCCCATTCTTGAAAATTTAAAAAGTCGTTAAAAAATCCCAAAGCCTCATATTTTTCACACCATGCTTTCGGAAAGCTACGACCTCTATGAATACCGTACTTAGCAACTCGGTCAACTAACTTCCGTTCATCTTTTGTTAAACAAAGCTTGTCAAGCCCGGATGCCGTTTCTTGAGGCGAAAAATCACGAAACAGAGTCCGTGTAGACCCCTCGGGAACCGTGATGACGGTTTCTGTGTTTGCTTCTTCTTTCACTCTAGTCTTCCCCTTATATAATCTTCGTCGCTTAGTACCCTCAAGAACCGAACCCGACTCGTTTGGGGTCAAATTAGGTGTTTGTTTTGGGTTAGGAGAAGGATTAGTGGGAATGCTAGGTTTTGGAATTTTGGAGTTTGGGGTTTTGGTAATTTTGGATCTTGTGGAAACCATTGTTGAAGCTTGAAGGTGTTGGGTAAATTTATTTTTATTGTTGTTGTTGGTTGTGCCGTGAGAAGAAGAGGAAAGAAAGAAATTTGGAGAGTTGTTTTGATGGTGATGTGTATTGATAGTGATAGAAATAGGTAATTATGAAAAGTAGTATTGGGTTTTGGGTTTTTGTACTTGGCACATGGGTGTGCCGGCTCTTTAGTCCTTTTTCCTTTTTTTTTTTTTTTTTTTAAATTTGGGTAGGAGAAGGAATCTAAGGTAATTAATTTTGGAGATATGGTAAGGATAGTATTAGGTAAATAAAAGGATATGGTAAGGTAGTTGTGTGAGAATTTTCGGCCAAATAGGATACTTGGGTAGAATTTTGGTTCAATTAGGAAGGTGAATAAGATAGGTTTTTGGCAAATATGTGGTTCATAATTCAATTTCCATAAAACACTTAATATTCAAGATACTCACGTAAGATATATAATATTAAACACAAATATACTAGCAATGAAATATGCGGACACAGTCATACAATCTTGTCTTATTCTAACCAGTCATGCAAGTTCACAAAATAAATATGACGAATTTAATTGCTACCAATTAAACCAATTTCCAACCGCAAAATCTCAAAACGTCTTCTCGCTAACGCCTTTGTTAAAATGTCAGCCCATTGATTTTCAGTACTACAAAATTCGAGTTTAATGTTGCCATTTTCTACATGGTCACATAAAAAATGATGTCTAATGTCTATATGCTTAGTACGAGAATGTTGAGCTGGATTTTTAGAAATAATAATAGCACTCGTATTATCACAAAAAACAGGCATACAACAAACATTAACACCGTAATCACATAATTGTTGCTTTAACCAAAGTAGTTGAGAACATACCAGTCCTGCAGCAATATATTCGGCTTCTGCAGTAGATAACGCAACCGAATTTTGCTTCTTTGAGCCCCAAGTAATTATGCATGGTCCAACAAACGTAGCAAATCCAGAAGTACTTTTTCTATCTAAAGAACATCCTGCATAATCTGCATCTGAATATCCTACTAGATCGAAATTACACTCAAGTGGATATCACAAATATAAATTAGACGTACCAATTAAATATCTCAAGATACGTTTAACCAGCAATCATATGTGACTCTTTAGGACATGATTGAAATCTAGCACAGACACATACGTTGAACATAATGTCAGGTCTACTTGCAGTTAAATATAATAAAGAACCAATCATACCTCGATATGTAGTCTCATCTACGGACTTACCATTTTCATCTAAGGTCAACTTTTTATCAGTTACCATAGGTGTGTCCATTGGATGAGCGTTCTCCATACCAAATTTTCTGATTAGCTCCTTGACATATTTTTGTTGGTGAATCTTTATTCCTTCCTTAGTTTGTTGAATTTGCAATCATAGGAAAAATTTCAATTCTCCCATCATGCTCATTTCAAATTCTGAGGTCATTAGATCTGAAAAGTACTTGCACAATTCATTGTGAGTAGAACCAAAAACAATATCGTCTACATAAATTTGAGCAACAAGTAAATCAGAACCCTCGGATTTTAGAAATAGGGTTTTGTCGACAGACCCTCTTTAAAAATTGTTTTGCAATAAAAATTTTGACAGTCTGTCGTACCAAGCCCTAGGCGCTTGTTTCAAACCATATAAAGCTTTATCGAGTTTAAAAACATGGTTTTGAAATTTGCTATTCAAGAATCCGGGAGGTTGTTCAACGAAAACCTCTTCTTCCAAATAACCGTTGAGAAAAGCAGTCTTAACGTCCATTTGGAGCAGTTTCATTCCTTTGTGAGCTGCGAAGGCGATAAGCAAGCGAATGGCTTCAAGTCTTGCTACGGGTGCAAATTTCTCATCATAATCAATTCTTTCTTGTTGATTATAACCTTGAACGATCAATCGAGCCTTGTTACGAACTATAACTCCTGAATCATCCAATTTATTTCTGAATACCCATCGAATACCAGTCACAGTTCGATTAGAAGGTCGTGGCACAAGGTGCCAGACTTTATTACGTTCAAACTGTTGAAGCTCCTCTTGCATTGCTACAATCCAGTCGGATTCTTCAAGTGCTTCTTTGATGTTGGTAGGCTCTATGATAGACAGAAAGGAATAGAATGAGCAAAAGTTATTTAAAGTTCGTCTCGTTTGAACTCCCTTGTTCAAACTTCCTAGGATACTATCCATAGGATGAGAATTCTTATATTTCCATTTCTTAGAATTCTTAGGCTCATCATCATCTGATGAACTCTCACTTTCCTCAAATGATTCAGAGTCAAGATTGGTTCCCCCTGAGTTGGACTCTGGGGTTATATACCAACTTCAGTTACTAAATCTTGATCTGAGTTCAATGTTATAGCATTATCAGCTATAACTTCAGTTTCTTTTTCCTTATTTTGAGAAGAGACATTTGTATCATCAACAATTGTCTCAGTTCTCTTTTCAAGGTCATTTGCGGATTTATCAAGTTCATCATTGATTCCTTCAATAACTTCTTCATTAGTTTCTGGCGCGTCATCCCTTGAAAGGCAAAAGTCGGGATCATTCATGTCTTTTTCTTCATTTTGTTCAACTTGCTCAGGCACATTATCTTCATCAAATACAACATGAACACTTTCTTCTATGCACAAAGTTCTTTTGTTAAAGACTTTAAAAGCTTTACTATGATTAGAATAACCAACAAACACAGCTTCGTCACTTCGCGGATCAAATTTGCTCAAATTACTTTTTTCCATTATTATGGACAAAACATTTACTACCGAAGCAACGAAGGTGAGCTATATTGGGTTTTCTCCCTCTTAAAAGTTCATAAGGAGTCTTTTTGAGAATAGGTCTAATCATAGCTCTATTGTGCACATAGAATGCAGTACTAATGGCTTCGACCCAAAAGTTCTTAGGAAGGCCACTACACAAAAGCATAGTGCGGGCCATGTCCTCTAATGTTCTATTCATACGTTCCACGACACCGTTTTTTTTTGGGGTTCGTGGTGCAAAAAAGTTATGTCCTACACCATTCTCCCTACAATATTCTATAAAAGCTTGATTATCAAATTCGGTGCCATGATCCGTACGAATGAAAACTAACTTTTTATCATACTTGTTTTGGGCAAGCTTCATTAGTACCACAAACTCATCGAAAGTTTCATCTTTAGTAAATAGAAAGATAGGCCATACATACCTTGAGTAGTCGTCGACTAGGACGAATACGTACCTTGATCCACCGCGGCTTCCTACTTTCATAGGTCCACACAAATCCATGTGTACCAACTCAAGTGGACGCTCTGTACTTACTACTCGTTTTGGTTTGAATGAAGATCTAACTTGTTTACAACGGGCACATGAGTCACACATCTTTTCTTGTTCGAATTTGATTGAGGGTAGACCCTCAACTAAATCCCACAATTTGAGTTTCTTTAAAATCGTTGGATTGATGTGTGCAAACCTCTTGTGCCACAAGCATGAATCATCCACAGTAACTTTCATGCACGTAAAGGAACTTGTAGTAACTTTATTTAAATCAATCATATACACGTTCCTTTTACGTAAGCCTCCTAAAATAACATTACTAGTACCTTCAATTATGATGCGACAGACATTTGAATGAAAAACTACTTTATTGCCTTTGTCACATAATTGAGAGATACTTAGTAAGTTATGCTTAAGACCATCTACCAGATAGACATTATTAATAGCATGTGAAGAAGATATACCAATCTTACCTACACCGATTATTTTGCCCTTCTTGTTGTCTCCAAAGGTGACCTTGCAACCATTGAAGGGCTCTAGTGAAAGAAAAAGATTCTTGTTTCCGGTCATGTGTCTCGAACAACCACTGTCGAGATACCATAGATTATTTTCTTTCACTATTATCTGCAAGAGAATCAAATACAGCTTTTAGGTACCCACGCTAAGTTGGGTCCTTTGTGGTTAGTGACTCTATATACTTGATCCTTCCTAACCCATACCTGTCTAACGATTCTTTTCTTCTTAACGTAGGGTTGTCTAGGTTTATTATAGTGTTTGTTATTGTTGCGACGCACATTAAGTTTAAATGACTGCTTCTGATTCACATATGGTTTAGATTTTGAAGGTACAGATGTGTAATCGAAAGCTATGTCATAAAACCATCTGAACTCATTATTTTTACACTCATCACGTTGAGGTTCAGGTTCAGACTCATCAACACTAGACAAACCATGTTCTTTAACAAAATCAGTTTGATTTTTGTTGTCATTGACATATTTAACACAGTTATCTTTAACATAACCTTTGTGACCACAATAATTGCAAATCAAATATTCTGAAAGATTTAGGTATTTCCTTCTTCTGAAATCACGGTCAGAAGAAGTGGATTTGCACTTATCATGGTCTCTACGACTATAACATTCATGACCTAGACCCATCTTCATGTTATTGTTAGACTGTTCGGTAAGGAAGTCTAAGACCTTCTGACTTCCTTCCCATTTATCATGAACTTTTCGTGCATGTAGGAGCAATTCCTTCAAAGACTGAATTTCTTTTTCACATAACGAATGATCTATATTCGAGTCTTTGGAGGGATTGTTCTTTTTAAAGTTTTCACGAAAATCATTAAAACGTTTGTTCAAGATAAATTTCTCCTCATTATGTTGATCTTTGGCTTGGGAGACTTCAGCCTTTATATCTTTCAATTGCTGAGAAAGAAAAGAGTTTTCTTTCTTGTGATCAATGATAACAGCTTCCTTTGCCTTAGATTCAGATTGTAAAAGCTCATTGACTTTATTTAATTCTAAAGTTATAGCTTCATTAGCTATAACTTTGGCTTGAAGGTGTTTAATGTTGAGTTTTAACTCTGAGATTATAGCTTCATTAGCTATAACTTTAGACTCAAGAGCTTCTTTCTCAACATTTGTCATGTCTGAAGTTGTGGCTAAAGTTGGCATAACTTTAGACTTGAGCTTTTTAGCTTTGGCCTTTAGAAGTTGGTTTTCCTCGGCAATGTCAAGAATTTGTTCCTTAAGATCTTTTAATTCAAGACTCTGTTCATGACAATGATCTAAGGTTTCTTCAAAATACTTAATTAAAGACTTTTTAGACAATCTCTTAACTTGCTTTTTATGTTCAAGATGACTAACCTCTTCATCATCTTCTGAATCTGGTTCTGAATCTGAGTTGCCTACAAGGCACATCTCGGATTCACTCTCATTGTCACTGTCAGAAATTAGGTCAAGAATGTCGCATGCTGAAATTCGTGCGAGGGCATCGATTCTGAATTTTTCTGGGCAGTCTCATCCCTTGTGGTTGGTTTTTATCGGAACTGAAACATCTGAGTAGCTGGGTCAAGACTGACGTTGCTCAAACACAGGTTGGCGACTTCTTCTTCCTCTGACTAGTCGTCTTCTGTGTCGAGATCTCCCCAGTAATAAGCCATCATGACTTGCTTGAATTCCTTCTTGGTTTTGTCTCGTTGATTTTTGTCTTTGATTTTCTTCTATGTAGGGCAATCCTTAATCATATGATCATTGTCCCCACATTTGAAGCAACCACGACTTGAGAGAGACCCTTTTGACTCAATTGGCTTCTTGTAAGATTTGTTAGTATTATTGTTAAACGTTTTCCCTTGTGGTTTATTAAAGAATTTTTTCTTAAAACGTCTAGCAAATAACACCGTGTCATCCTCAAGATCCGAATCATGTTTTTCACTAGACTCGGCTTGTAAAGCCACTTTCTTACTGTTACTATCGTTTGCCTCATCCTCATCAAGAGTAATCTCGTGAGCCATTAGGGTTCCGAGTAGCTCTTGATAAGATAGTCTAGATAGATCTTTACATTCCCCAATTACCGTCACCTTAGGTCTCCATCGTCTAGATAGACTTCTACGGATCTTCCTGGCAATTTCTTCGGAGTCGAAAGTTATTCCAAGATTTTTCAATTCATTAATGATACTAGAGAAGCGAGTGGACATGCTGTCAAGCGATTCATTTTGCTCCATAGAGAACAGTTCGTATTTTCGCATTAACAATGTGATACGTTGCTTTTTGACAACAGTTGTCCCCTCATAGGCTAACTCTAGACCATCCCATATTTCCTTGGCAGTAGAGCTAGATGAGAAACGGTCAAACTCAGTAGAAATCATGCCGTTTTGCAACAGGCTGACAGCTTTTGAATTTTTCTCAGCTTTCTTATAATCTGCCTCAACATAGTCATCTTCTTTCTTTTTGATGGAAGTGCCAGTAACAGATCCAAGCATGATCTTAATAGGGTCATTCTTAATGATTAGCCAACACTCCCAATCGTTACCCTTTATGTAATGGGTCATCATATTTTTCCATAAACTGTAGTTCTTCCCATTGAATACGGGACACTTCAAATGTTTGGAATCCATTAAAATAAAATTAAATGCAGCGGAAAATAAATAAAAGTAAAAGGATAAAACGGATCAGACTCCTTGTTGTAAGGCAATCAAGAGCACGAGGCTCTGATACCAATTGTAGAGTCTATTGATCGAATACGAAAGAGGGGGGGTGAATTGGGTATTAACAACTAGCCCCACTTTTTCGATTTATATGATATGTAATTAATTATTTGATCTTATAGATTAAAATAAACTAATTAATTAATGAAAGTAAGCGTAAGTAACGAAATAACAAAAATTAAAGAGAGTAGAGAGAGGCAAACGGATTTTTGAAGTGGTTCAGTTTCACACGTTGAAACCTACGTCCACTATTCTAGATTAATAATTCTTAGTACCTTTCTACGGATTACAAAAATTATCAACCCACTCCTATAATCAACTATGATTATAACTCAAGGTGAGTATTGCTAAATACTCTATACTATCTTACGTTAATAAGAAAGTACAATATAACTCACACAGATTCTCGTTAAAGAATTGTAAGATTATGTGATGTACTATTATCCAATAACGTATCTCACGCAAGCGATTGATAATAATTGATGCACGACTCTTTTGAAAAACAAACACTAAAAATAATAAATATTTTGTACAAAGGTTTGCTTTAAAACGATTTTGGAAAATTCTCTCAAGTATGTGTGTGTGTCGTATTGTACGTGTATTTCGTGTGTGCCAAGCTTGAGATGTGAAGGAGTATTTATAGTAATAGAAGCATAGTAGATCTAAAACCCTAGCTTAATATTTAAGAAAGATATTTATCTTTAATATCTTAAAATAATATTTATTTATCTTTTAGAAATATCTTTATTCCAAAATATTATTTGGTTTATCTTATAGAAATATATTTATCTTTATATCTCAAAATATTGTTGTAAAGATATAGTAGAATCTTAGATAAAGGTAAACAAGGGAAACAAGCCTATGGAGGCCGGATTCTTCTATCTACACGAAACCCTAGGAGGCACAATCCTAGGTTTCCACGAAACCCTAGGTGGCTCAAACCCTAGGTGGGCTTATTAGGTTAACAACAAATTGAGATAGAATATATTAGAAACCCTAGGTAGCATGGCAACTCATAAGTTGTATTACTAACCAATAGAATCTCATAAATATATTCTCTATTAAAACTTTTGATAAATATAAAAATACTCTTTCACTTTTGAAAACATTTAAAACATTTTATTTCCAAAATCATGCATCAACATTTATCATCCAAAGTTATAGGCTAAAGCTATAACTTTGAACTTAAAATCACTTGAATGGAATAGTTACCGAATGACGACCTATACTATCTAATCTTCACAAAGATCTTCAGTATACGGATCAGCTCTTCATCTTGATTATATAGACCCTCCATCTTGAGTCTTGTGTTATTTGAGGTAGACCTTGCTTGAAGCGTTTTTCTTTAAAATTATGACTGGGTAGCTATAACTTCCATGTAAACTTCCAAAGTTATTCCTGAAGTTGTTATAACTTTGATCTTCCTTCTCTTGTAATTGTTGTTAGCTATGATAAGACTAAAGCACACAATTACACGCATATGATATATCAATTAAAGCACATTATCAAGTAAGCACATGTCATTATCAAAACTATAAAATAGGTCCAACATTGTTGTTCACGAAAATTGCTATAAGATAGGGTTTTCCTACAAAGTGTTTGCGTTATTGATTGATGCGATTATATTGTTATTGTGATATTGATGATGTTGTGATTATTGATATTGATGATGGTCACTGTGGTGACAGTGATGGAGTTTGGGGTTGTTGTGATGGTTGATATGGTTACTATGGTTTGGTGATTCCGTTGGGAGACGGATTACACCTCGAGTTCGCCCTCGTGGTTATCCCGCGACGTGGGGGACGTGCACATTAATGTTCCGCGTTTGTCTCGCTACGGTGAGATGGAAGTTCGACGCCTGTGGCTGCTGTCCAGGGTCAATTGGTGGTTTTGTAGAGCAGGTTGGTAATGTAACACCCGGAAATGTACCCTATTTTTCTAGTAGAAATATTTTACGAAATATTTTCAGCAAATTTAAGTTTTAATTTAGAATTTAAAGTTTCGAGTCGAATTTAGAATTTCCGAGTTCGTATTTGGAATTTCCGCGAGATTCCATGAGAATCCCGTCTTAAGGCGAGTTTGACTTTTCTTGACTTTTAAGTCGTCTTTGACTTTTCTTGACTTTTAAGTCGTCTTTGACGTTTCTTGACTTTTAAGTCGTCTTTGACTTTTCTTGACTTTTGAGCCGCCTTTGACTTTCGTTGACTTTTCCGACTCACCCTACATATACTCCCTCAAACCCTAAACCTAATTCATTTCCTCACAATTCATTTCCTTCTTCTTCCTCACCATAAACACCAAAAACCTTGCCTCCATTTTGATCCGTCTTAGATTCGTCGCTACTTCTTCGTTATTCGCTCAAATTCGCGTAAGTTCGTCTTATTCTTCCCCTCTTAGCTTCCTCTATCCGTATTGGTAATAAAATTACCGTCTTTCTCGCTTTTAAATTATCCGTCTTTCTCAAGGTGAATGATATTCATCTTTTATTATCTAATTGTATGTAGGTGGAGACTAGGAAGGTTTAGAATCGATTAAAGACGCGTAAAGGTAACGGTGAAGGGTTACTCGATATCATTTACGTTTTTTACATGCTTATATGCTAGAAATCGTATTAGAATACGATTAGTAAGTTTAGGAATCATGTTATGGATGATGATTGTTGTTATTTGATGATTGTTGATGATGAATATTGATTGTTGATAGTTGATAGAAGTGAATTATGAAAATTGGAAATGATAGAAATGGTGTTGGTTGTTCTCGGGTGGACTTGTGCAGTTTCACTGCACTGACCCTGGTTGGTAGAATGATCCTAATTCTCCTT